>JAODAL010043754.1:0-33561 GCA_025379985.1 Phyllomedusa bahiana
CTGTGATATATAGGGTTTTAATAGAGGAGAGAAGCTTGGGATATATGGGTTATATATAAGGGGGGAAGAAGCTAGCTCGTGAATATAGGGTTATATGATAGAGAGAGAGAGCTGGCTCTGTGATACATAGGGTTAGATGATAGAGGAGAGAAGCTGAGCTCTGTGATATATAGGGTTATATGATAGAGGGAGAGAAGCTGAGCTCTGTGATAAATAGGGTTATATGATAGAGAAAAGAAGCTAAGCTCTGTGAGTTATAGGGTTATATGATAGAGGGAGAGAAGCTGAGCTCTGTAAGTTATAGGGTTATATGATTGCGGAGAGAAGCTGAGCTCTGTGATATATAGGGTTATATGACAGAGGGAGAGAGGCTGAACTCTGTGATAAATAGGTTATATGATGGAGGAGAGAAGCTGAGCTCTGTGATTTATAGGGTTAAATGATAGAGGAGAGAAGCTGAGCTCTGATATATAGGGTTATATGATAGAGAGATAGAGAAGCTGAGCTCTGTGATATATAGGGTTATGTAATAGAGGAGAGAAGCTGAGCTCTGGGATATATAGGGTTATATGATAGAGGGAGAGAAGCTGAGCTCTGTGATATATAGGGTTATATGATAGAGGAGAGAAGCTGAGCTCTGTGATATAAAGGTTCATATGATTTGGAGCAGGATTTCTGGGTACAAAGCAGAGATATTACTGATAGGACTCTTTAAGAGATAGTGGAAGTCTTATTTACCCTGCCCATATACAATAAGTGACAGCCTTCCCTATATCAGTGTGTATAGAGAGCAAATTGTCAGTCACTGTATGTGGGCGGAGTAGGCAGTACTTTCACTACTCAGAAATCTTGCTCCAAATCATATAAACCCATATATCACAGAGTTCAACTTCCCTCCCTCTATGACATTCTGCTCTCAGATAAGGCAGCATAAAAAACAGGTTCTCTTTAACATAAGCATCCAAAATGCATCTGCTCTGTTCTAACTAAAGTTTTGTTCTCTTCTTTGGAATAATCACTTAATCCTGCAATTTGTGCAGTATTTATATTGGACGCTTATACCATAACACATTTAACCTGCTAATATTGTTAGACATTACATGACAGGAAGTTTGTGCAATGTATTTAGCCTTCTTGAGGAATTCCCATTACTATTTGGCAAAAAGAACTTTGTACTGTTAAAGAGAAAGTATGTCAAATGACCAGATGACGAAAGTATATGTAGCTTACAGTAATATTACACAATTGAGATAAGGTACAAAATGAGTAAAGGAAATGCAGGTACATCAGGAACAAAACATAAGGACAATCAACCTGGAACCAGGAGCTGACTCCATAAACTGATATATAAGAGAAGCTTTGTATATACCATATGTCATATCCAGCCTTAATTGGAAATTGCCATACGATTTCATGCCTCAAATAGACCTTGGTTACATCTGCTTCAGAAGATTTGTTCCGACCCTCCAATGCAGAGCTAGAACCAGTGTTGACAGACACCAAAAGTGCCTTAAAGGGGTTTTATCGCTACAAAGATCATGTCTCAGATTATGGGGACAGTAAAAATAAACACTTTGTAATCGGTTTGCATTACTCTGTCATTGGTTTAGCAAGATTGAGCTTTTCTGTGCATCTGTGTTTATTTCTGCGCTGCCCTGCCCGGAACCGCCCGGGCCCGCCCCTGGACTGTGATTGGTGAATTTATTCAGCTTTGGGTACGCCCCCAGACAGGAAATGCCTGGCCACGCCCCTGCACTGTGATTGGTGCTGCACACTCTGTGTTTTCTCCCCTCTGACTGTTTTAAAATCGATAGTTGAAAACCAAGGTTGCGGGCTGTATACACATCTCCCAGCTCAAAGGTGAATGATTCTGGGCAATTACTGGTGTTTAAGTCACAGATCCCCTCATAAAACAGAGTCTTATAGAGTCTCCTGCTGTTAACAGGGGAGAGGAGGGGGAAGGGCAGTGTGCTTTGCTCCATATAACCCAGTCTCCTGTCTGGTAACGGGAAGGGGAGGAGGGAGGGGGCGAGTGTACATCCTCACATGTCTTATCAGTTCGGCTGTGTGTATAACTGCATATACCACTGTCTTTACAGTTTCTGTTGGTACAGAAGGGGAGGAGGGAAGGGGGCAGTGTATGCTCCTCCATGTCTCATCTGTGTGTATAACTGCATTATGCACAGCAGGGAGCTTGTGGAGCTGAAGTCTGCAGACATAAGAAGTTTGCAGGCGGCTACGTGCTGTTATACCCAGAAAAACCTTCTGCATTCCCTGCTTCATACAAAATGATGAGGGTCACAGTTTTCAGTGGGGGAAAGACATGCCTCCTGGGAGGAGAGACACACCTCCTGAGAGGAGAGACACGCCTGCTGAGAGGAGAGACTTGCCCCTGGATTTTAAATTCAATCTCGTAGAATTAGCTGAACAGCACAAACAGTTCAAACGATAAAACTCCTTTAGGGACCCCATTGACTTGTTTTCGTCGTTGTGCCCGTTGTTTTTCCAACATTTGAGACAGAAAATGCAATAAAAGTTCTGAACGAAAAGTAAAATACCCTGTAAATACCCCCCACCCGATTATAAGAAGGGCCACAGTCCAAGGGGATGAGCCTGATATACCCCTTCCCCACACTGTACTGACCTTATAGGGGTATCCTCACCACAGTGATCAGCTTTTAACATGTAAGGAAAGGTAATGAAGACTTTTACCAATTACATTGCTGTTTTCATTTTTTTTGTTCAGAGGATAAAGGAGATTTTATCTACTGCTAGTGTACACAAGTTTCTCTTGGTTACTGACCACCCCTCCCTGCTCTCTTTTCTCTTTCATTACTCCAAGCTTCAGTCTGACCATGTTGAGTCACTCCCTGCTGAGTCTAAGCTTTAGCACAGGAACTTGTTTATTTAAGTTAATGACAAGCTTTAACTAAGGTCTTGTTCACACGGAGTATACACTCCGTGTTACAAGCGCTTTAAGGATCTGTCTTGGGGTCCGCTCTGTCGGTCCCCAAGACGAATCTAAACAATTAGCAGTGAGATTCTCACTGCTCGCTGCGCTGAACACGGAGCGGAGTGTTGACATGCAATTGTTTTCAAGACAGAGCGCAGCTGCGATATTGAAACACGGAGCTGCGTTCTCTCATGTGAACGCGGCTCCGTTTTCAGGGCAGCGAGCAGTGAGAATCTCACTGCTAACTGTTAGATCCGTCTTGGGGACCGACAGAGCGGACCCTAAGATGGATCCCTAAAACGCCTGTAAAACGGAATGTAAACTCCGAGTGAACAAGCCCTAAGCGTTCTGCAGCTTTGTACACTGCAAACTCTAAACATCTCATATCACTACAAAAGGCTCAACTAGGAACGGTAGAGCTGATGTTCTGATCACTGCTATAGAATCACCCACAGCATGACCAGGAAGTGTGAGCCTGAAGCTGTCTGTAACTCTGTGAAAAAATATTGTGAGATAACCTCTTTAACTCACAGGCCTGTACTCTATTTGCCTACAGCAAGAGATGTGTCAGAAAGGCTGCACAGAGCAAGGAAAAGCAGTGCATTCGATTCCTCTCCTGTAGCAGTTTAGGGTAACGCACACCTTGCTGAGAAAAGAAACTCTGCCGTGATTTCATATTGCCCATGGTTTAGACAGAATGAACAAGGAGAAAGGTTTCCTTTAAGAACAGTTAAAAGGCTTAAAGGGGTTGTCTCACTACATCGATTCATCTCACCTCAGTCCTGTTTTCTGAGGTTTCATTCTTTAATTCCAGGGTGTGTTTTCTGGCTTCTACTGGCCTACAGTGAGTAGCTGCTGAGGACACCAGGTCTGTAACTATAGCAATCAGCGCTGGCAGCCTATCAGGAGAAGACGAAACAGGTTGTAGTACAGGACTGAGGAGCTGATGCAGTCTATACAAGAGGAGATATATCAGAATAGGTAGGACATTGCCAATGGACACATATTGCAAAGTGACTTGTTTTTGCAAGATCTTTAACATAAAAAGCAAACCATGTAGTGAGACAACTCCTTTAAGTTATACACATTAATAAAACTTCAAGCATGATCAAATTCCTGAAACCTCTGTTGAACAACTATTATCACTGGGGAAAGTTTTAGAAGAGTGAAGAAATTAGGGATCCTTTAGAAAATGGAATATTTGATGGTAAAATGAAGAGAGCTAGTATTCGAAAGATTACATCAAATGTACTCATTTAGCCTCTAAGAGGTATTGCCTGATTTTTTCACTCTTCTACTGATTGCTGTAGCTAACACAGTACAGCATTATACTAATGGGGAAAGTTTTGACTGTCTTCTTTCCTAATCATGAAAAACTTGTATTTTATGGCTCTCTATTTATTTCTCCAGAGCAAATGGGTACATATATGTGTGTTTTTATGTTTTATATATTATATTTTTATTATATATTTAATATATATTTTTACATAATATATATATGACCCCCTAAGAGAAGATGAGAGAAAAAACACAGCTTTAAGCGAAGTACTGCATGAGGAGTTTGGTGGATTTGATCCAGTAAAGAAAAAATATATTTCTAAAGTGTTCTGTATGAGCTCATAGTAAGGGAATTTACCTGTCAAATAATTTTCAAATAAACTTTTGCATGGAGGATTCTTAAGAAAGGATTTAGCAGACAACTTCTTTGGCTTTTATAGGAAGTTCTTGACATAAGGCCGAGTCCCACCTTTGCATCAGTGTCATCCACGGGGGTTGCTTTGGGTTTGTCATACACATACCCTGAGGATCATCATCTGAGGGGCTCCCTGGCATTTTCCCCTTAACTTCTGTACAGGTATTTTGACTTTGTTGTAAAAAAAAAAAACCCCACGTCACTTCCCCTCAGTTTACTTAATGTCGTTAGCGGCTGACATCTTCAGGGAGGACAGCAGGCGGACTATGTCCTTGATCACATGGAGGTCACTGCATGGAGTGGCAAAATTAAAATGTGGGAAATGAGAAGTGTGAACATGGACATGAAAGTGCTACATTGTGAGTAGATGTTAAAGAGAACCTGTCACATAGATTATGCCCCCCTTGCTGTGGTCAGTACAAGCTAGAGACAGACCAGCTGTTTGCAGCGCTGTGTCCTTTTTTCTGTAAGATGTTTAGTTTTCATGTATTTAATGCTCATCTGCAGTTTTCAGCCAGAAGAGTCATTCAAAGAGTCAGTTTTTTTAACCCCGCCCCTCTGAGGGTAGCCCGCCCACCTCAACTGATAAACCTATACTTTGAATAGGTTTGAAATGTGATAACGGTCAGTAGGCAGGACTAGCCTTTGGTGGGCGGGGCTAACACCTACTCATGAATAAGATTTGAGGAGTAAATGCTCTAAAACTACAGCATCTTACAGAATAAAGGACAGCTCTGGGAACAGCAGGTCTGACACTAGCTTGTGCTGCCCTCAGCAAGAGGGGCATAACCTATGTGACAGGTTCCCTTTAACCCCTTAAGGACTGGCCTTTTTTGGCCTTAAAGACCAAGGGCCTCATGGATGAAAACTGTCTAGCAATAAGCCTGATTTTTCCAGAGCACTACGTATATGAAATAAAAGCTGATCTCTGATTGGTTGCTATGGGTAATAAAGACAGTCTTACTGTTAGACCGTTTTCATACATAAGGCCCCAAGTATTTTCTTTCCATTTTTTCCATTGCCTCTTTCCAAATATTATAACTTTGCTATTTTTCCATTTATGTAGCTGCATGTGGACTTTTTTTATGTGGAAAGAGTTGAATTTTTCAAAGGGATCATTTTGGGGTATACGCAACTTATTGATCAACTTTAATTCTTTCTAGGGCGAATGGAAAAAACAGTAATTTTGCTATTGTTTTTTGCTTTTTTTCTGTTTACCATACAGCAAAAATAATTATATAGCTTGGAACGATTAGAGCAATACCAAATATGTAATTTGTTTTTTTAGATTTTACTATGGTTTTATGGCATTAGCTTGAGAAATTCTTAAGTGTTGATGACAAAGACAAATAAACAAAGAAGAAAATGTAATTTCTCACTGAAGATACTGTGTCATTTGAGCAATGCAGAAATGATCACGTACATTGAGTTACAGAGATTGTCTTCTAAGTATAACACCTGAGAAAGAATTTTTGAATTCTGCATTCCAAATATAAAGATGGACATTTCATATACATAAAATAAAAAGAAAAATACTTATTTCCAGATGTAGCAAACTTCAACTTTGGACTTAGGGCGACATGTATGAATCTTGGCGCAGACAGGCCAGTTCTAAATCGCATTAAGGCAGTGTAGAATGTTGCAGAATATGTGAACCTGTTCTTCTGCAGATCATACATACAGGCACAGTGTAGTGCCAATACGACAAGTCCTGCTCAGACAGACCATCTTTTACCTGGTCTGGCTGTTCTATCTGTAATGCACCTAGGTTTGGCCTCAAAGAATAATAAATGTGTCTGGTTCTATGAATGTGGTGTGACGCCCGCAGAATACCCCAAATCTTTTGCGCATTAAAAAGTGTCTTTGGTGCATTACAAAGGGACTTATCACGCCAACGTTTGGAGCGCACCTGTTCATACATTCTTTTTGGCTCAAAGTACACCAGAAAACTGTTGCAGCCCCGTTCATACATGTCACCCTTAATGTTTTACAGACCTTGATGCAGAAAACTTTAAATTGACCCCTAACCTCTCTGCTTGTGTGTAGTACCTATATGAAGCATTTCTCTATGGAACTCATTCATTTGTGTTGTAAACTTTCCTTCATAATGCAACATGAAATTATGATTGTCTGCCATGCTTAATGCCACCCTCGACACAAGCTTGCTAGCTTACAATAATCTTGCTTCCACTCCCTTTTCATACTGCACAAAGACAGAAAGAGGCTGCCAGCTTAAAAGGAATGTGTCATCAAAAAATGACTTTTTGTTTAATTCACGTTTTTATATTAAACACATTTTTAGGAAGTGTTGGTTATTTGTTTTTTTATTTTCCATATAATTTTCAATATTTTTTAATAATTCTTAAGTCTTGCAGTTTTCACTTTGGCCACCAGGCCTAATAATAGTCTAACACTTTCTGTTCTGTAGGGAGAGATTTTCAGCAGTCTGTTCATTATCAGCACAAGCAGGGTAAAACTGAAAGGTGACATTAATGTGTACCAGTCACAATAGGAGATGTCACAGCACCCCTCTTCCCCTCCCTGCACACTGACTTCTTCCCAGGTCACAGAACATGTCTAGAAAACTCTCCTATAGAAGTCAATGGGACCTATCCAGTTTATAGGCTCCTATGTGCATGAAGCTACTGTAAAGTATTTCTCTAAATGCTGTTAAATCAATGCAGGCAAGAAAGCTTTTCCCACAATAATATATAGTTGACTGAATTGAGAAATATACTAATCAGAAAATAAAAAATGGCTAAGCAGAAAGGAATATGGATCAGGGTCTTGAATTAATAAGTAAAAAAAATGCACATCAATGCAGATGCTGCTGTTATCATAGGACTTAAAGGGGTTGTCTCTCTACAAGGTTTGCTTTTTATATTGAAGATCTTGTAATTTGAAGTCACTTTGGAATTATTGTCCATTAACAGTGACCTAACTTTTCCTAGATATACCCTCTTGTATGCGATCCATGATCTGCTTAGTTTGCTATAGCTACAGACCGGTTTGATCTCCTCTGATAGGCTGCCAGTGCTGGTCGCTATATCTACAGACCTAGTGTCCTTAGCAGCTCATCACTGCAGGCCAGTAGTAGCTAGTAAAGCCAGTAAACATGACCCTGAATTAAAAAATTAAGTGGAGAAAACAGGACTGAGGTAAGATGAATCTATGTGTTGAGACAACCCTTTTAACCAATTTGCAAGTTATTTTTAGAAACAGCTTGTCATCTCCTGTTTCGTAAGATGTCCATGATAATTCAAATGTATCTATGTTTCATCTCTCAGCACGGACCAGGTACATTTTCTAGTCTGCGACTTTTTGAAATAAATTAATTTAAGGTATGTGAATTAATTTAGCCTATAAACCGCAAAAAGCATTAAACACAGAAAATAAATAAATAAAATAACCGAAACTTGAATTAATAAAGCAAGGTGCCTTTTTAAGTGATTTTATATGGATCACTTTAGCACTAAGTAGTAGAGAATATATTTGTGACATAACAGATATTCAATAAAGGAGTACCCCAAAAAGGGATGTAAGCTCAAGTTGTTCTGTAAGAGAAAAAGTAAATGTAAATCTCTCATTGAAGTGTGAAATTAAACTTATTCAATAAACTGATCAGTTTTTTACTACTTTACTATTGTTAGGCCCCATTCACAACATGTTTTATGGCTCAGTCTTAAACACAGAATATGAAAGGTATACGTTTGTAAAATAGAACATTGTCCAAAAGAGACTATGGGCCACATGAATGAAAGCTGTTTCTGTCTAAAACTCACTTTTTTGCCCATAGATTACTATAGGCAAAAAAGTGAGTTTCAGACCTAAACAGTTTTCATATATGTGGCCCTATGTTTGTCCTGTTGTTTCTTATGGCTCCACTGCAGTATATGATGGGATACTTTTTTTTCACGGTATCCCACCAGATACTGGTGGCAGTCACAAAACATGATATGAATAGGTATATCACAAAAAAAACAACAAATGATTCCTGGTTTAAACAAATATTGACAATAAGTCCATACATAATCACAAATATCTCAAAAATCTCCAAAATATAAAATATTAGATAATTTGTATTGATTAATTTATCGTAAAAAACATACAAGACAATCATATATTAAATAATACGATCATAAAAATAGGAGAGGTATACATATACACAGGGAAAGGTTAAATTATGATCAGTCCATAAAAAGTGTATAATATAGAAATAATTTACAGCATGATATCAGACTTATATATCTGAAAATTGAATGGTGCAAGGGGATTCTCGTGAGGAAGCCACACAAAACATGCATAGGGAATCCTATCTGTCATTTTACACTCAGGTAACTGGTTATAATGTGCTTTACTTTATGACTATATTGTATACTTACTCATAATATCATATCTAATTCATCTATGTGACTTTTCCTGTAGTAGAGCACCTTATTTGCACTTTATTTGTTTTTTAGTGCAGATATTGAATCACGTATATACTGTATTGTATTTGATTTACTGTGGTGCACTTTTTTGATTCACTGGCACTTTGCCTTTTTATATTCACTTTTTTTATATAATAAGGATTTTTTTGTGTTTCTGGCACCATTCAATTTGTAGATGTATTAGTCTGATACCATGCTGTAAATTATTAATATATTATACACTTTTTATTGCTTGATCATGATTTAACCTTCCCCTGGGTATATGTAGACCTCTCCTATTGTTATGATCTTATTTTTTAACCCCTTAACGACACTGGACATAAACTTATGTCCCAGTGTCGCTAAGGGGCAATGTAGCAGGATCTCTACACAGGCGGTGTAACAGCACGGAATGGAGCTGGCTCCATTCCGTGCTGTGTAAACCCTTAGTCACCGCGGCATCTAAATGAACGAGAAACGGTTGCTCACTCTGATTGGTTTACATGGTTTACATGTGAAGGCTTCCATTGCCACCATGTTTCTTGTTTTACTACTTACTTGTTTTTTTTGGGCCATTCCAGGTCCTCTAAAAATTTCAATAAAATTGATCACAAAAGTCACATCTATCCCAAAATGGTACCAATAAAAATTACACTTCAGGCAACAACAAATGCACCCCCACTCAGGTCTATGGGTGGAAGTGCAAAAAATGTATTGTTGGCAGAAAGTGGCGCTGTGGTGCAAATTTTAAAAAATAGAAAATGTTTGCATTCCTTTAGGGTACTACAGCATAAGGCAAACCCTACATATTTGGTATTGCCGGAATTGTATCAACCTGCAGAATACAGATAATACATCATATATACCAGGAAGTGAATTTCATTAAAAACCTTGCAAACAAAGTATGTTTTTTTTTCTCATTTTGACCCACTTAGAATTTTTTTGCAGTTTCACAGTATATTCTATGGTATTGTGCATGACACCATCAGAAAGTACATCTTGTCCCACAAAATAAAAGACCTCATATGTCTATGTAGATGGAAACATAAAAAAATTATGGCTCTGGAAAGGCGAGGAGGGAAAAAACGAACGTGTCAACCCAAAAAAAACAAAAAAAATGTTTTTAAGGGGTTAATATCTGTTTGTCTACCATGTTTTTTCAGATAAATTAATCAATAAAAATTATCTAATATTTTATGTTTTTGATATCCTGTGTGATTTATATATGGATTTATTATGATATGAATAGGATCTTAGTCATACTTATAGATGCAACAATAGTTAGGGGACAGCTGGAGTATAATTTCCAATTTCTAAAGGAACTATAAAAGGAGCCTAATTGTGCTGGATGAAGGGTCCGTAATAAAGTGCACAAAACATACTGGGGCACATTTATCAAGGCAGTTGCACTTGAATTCTGGAACAATTTGCCAAAAATACTGTAGTACATGCTTTACACCACATTTATTATTTATTATAGACAGTTTCTAGACATTTCTGCCGAAAAGATTGCCTGCCAAAAAGGTTGCGGTCTCTGTAAAATGGGTGCAGCTTTTTTTAAAGGCTTAGCGTGCGATGGGATGTGCCAAAATTTTGGCACAGTTAGTGCCATAAAGTAATCCAACTTTAAAAAAATGTGAAAACTTAGACTAGACACTTATATCTTATTCCAGATTTATTAACCTCTGATGGGCCCTGGGGCCGGCATGTGTGCTGAGCACCCTCTACTGGTTGAGTGTAGAATATGTGAATGCATTAGGCACTCCCCCACCGCTACAGTCAGCCTCCCAGTCATGTACTTGTTCTATTGGTTACTGCATAGCCCGAAAGAGCAGTGCTGAAATTAAGCCTAACACTGATTGGCGACTCGCTGTTAGGTTTGTTTTTGCTCCACATGGCCCCTTGCTCTTCCAGAGCTGTACCTGCTGTTTGCTATGTGACTTGATGTGCACCTGCTTCAGCTGCATAGGGGCCCCTAGATGAGGAGAGCCCAACTACATAGTGGAGATTCACAAGTGGACCCAAAAGCACTTTTAACTGAGTTGAAAGCAGAGCTTAAAACAAATGGGTGGGGCTTATTGGTGCAATTAAATCTCAGGTACCCAGAGGTCTATGTCCTATGCCCTGCAGATGCCATGATTCTTCAATTTACAAAAGCCAGGTAAGTGTGTTTGATATGTGTAGTACAAGTGACAAGTGTTTAGTGCATGTGTGTAATATACACGTCTTATTGTGTGTTTCATATACTTTATGTATTAGTGGCATCAGTTTGTGGGATGCATACGTGGTGTGAGTGGTGTATGGGGATGTATACGTTGTGTGAATGGTGTACAGGTATATATACACATTGTGAGTGGTGTATGGGGATGTATAAATTGTGTGAATTCTGTATAGGGATGTATACGTTGTGTAAGTGGTATGTGGGGATGTATACGGTGTGTGTTTTTTATGTAGGTGTATACAGTCTGTGAGTGGTGTATGTGTAATTTCACGGTATGTGAGTGATGTATGTGGATGTATACAGTGTGTGAGTGATGTATGTGGATGTATACAGTGTGAGTGATGTATCGGGATGTATACAATATGTGAGTGATGTATGTGAATGTACAGTATATGTTGTGTGAGTGATATATAAGGGATGTATGTGAGTGTGTGAGTGGTGTATGGGGATTTATATGGTGTGAGAGTGATTTATAAGGGATGCATATAGTTTGTGAGTGGTGTATGGAGATGTAGCTAGTTTATGTATGAGTGCGGTATGTCTAGTGTGTTAGTCTCATGTTCACAGTGTAGGTCATTGCAATGTAATTAACCTGTTTGTGATATTAATGAATAGTGTTGAGCGATTATTATCGACAAAGTTGAAATCGGCACAGTTTTTATGTTGATCGAAATTTTAGATCATAGCACAGATACATTTAGGTTAAAATCTGTGCATCACTCTATTAAAGCATCGCCGTCCATTTTCGCGCATCCTGTCAATTTTGGGGCGGCTCAGCAAATCAGCTTACAGAATAGAGCAGGGTGAGAAGTGTTTGGCGACGTCATGACTGCGGGATGTGTATGGTTGCGATTTGGCTGGAAAACACATGACCTCGTTTTACATAGAACATCGTTTTCCTGTTTCAGCTCAGTGTCTCTCAGCGTCTCAGTAGCAGAAGGACGTGCGCTCTGCTTGTGTCCAACACTCAGCGAAATTAATCCTATTTCTTAAAAGAAGTAAGCTTCAACTGATAAGCTGTGATCCTTACAATTTAAGTTAGATTAGAGATTGGAAGATTTTAATAGTTAGGTCGAGATATTTTAAAGGAGCATCTACTGCCAGTAAAGTTCACGGGGTGGGTGAGAGGGGGGTGCCCCCGGCAGGGCGAACACAGGCAAGCTCTATAAAGAATACTGGATAAAGTTCACCAAGACTTAGTGTAGACATTGCACGCAATAGCTTTATTATTAACCAGTTTTTCTATTGAAAATTTCCTGAATTGGGACAGCCTGAACTTAATATTAGTATACACATTATCTTTTCAGTAACTGCAGGTCCACTCTTTTGTAGGTGCAAAACTCAACTTTAATTATCAGTATAACATTTCAGATAGTGTTCATTTTCAATTTTGCCCATTCCACTTTTGTCATATATCCGACCTTGCAGTTAAATTAGATCCAGCAATTTTGTAGTCATCAACAGGTTTATAGTTGCCCAAAAATTCCTTGTATTATCCGAATAGATTACAGATACGTGTTTTTTGCACTTTTGCCCATCCAGTTTTTGTTCAATTGAGGCACCTTGCACTTAAATGTTGAATGCAGCAATTTTGTAGTCACCACAAGGTGAATTGAATAAGGTGCCAAAAAATACCTTTTTAATTATCCGAATACATACAGATAACTGTGTTTTTTTTTTCACTTTGGCGCACTACACCTTTTGTCATTGAGGCACCTTGCACCTTAATGTGAATGCAGCAATTTTGTTAAGTTTACCACAGGTGAATTGATAGGTGCCAAAAAATACCTTTATTGATCCAAATACATTACATATACGTGTTTTTTCAACTTGCGCACTACAGCTTTGTTCAATTGAGGCACCTTGCACTTAAATGTGAATGCAGCAATTTGTAGTACCACAGGTGAATGAAAGTGCCAAAAATACCTTGTATTATCCGAATAAATTCAGATACGTGTTTTTTTACTTTTGCGCACTACAGCTTTGTTCATTGGAGGCACCTTGTGCACTTAGATGTGGAAATACAGCAATTTTGTAGTTCACCACACTTGTGAATGAAAGGTGCCAAAAATACCATTGTAGTATCCGAATACATTTCAGATAGGAGTTTTTTCACTTTGGCGCAGGCCAGCTTGTTGATAGATCTACTTTGCAGTTATATTTGAATCCAGCAATTTTGTTTTGATTTGAGGGAATTGAAGAATAGCAGTGATTTGTCGTCTTTTTTTTAAAAGAGACATTCAAAACTCTTCCATATACCTTCTCAATTTTTATATTTCTGAACATGGAGCGAATTCAGGTGGTAAGCGAGCAAAGAGGGGGGTTAGACATGGAGGTAGAGTGAGTAACGAGAGAAGGTGCTCCTTCCAGAGCTTGGCGACAACACGCAATGCCAGTGGATCGTCAGTTCAGGACCGTCAGGCCTAGTCATCCTTCTGGTCAGGGCCCTGTGAATCTCAGCTACGAACACGTTGCCAATCTGACCTTCAGTGGTTAATGCAACCTCATCCCAGTCTTACCCCTCGTCCCTCCACCCGTCACGGCCACAAATGTCGTCCTCATCATCACCATCATCCATCCAAACATGGAAAGCATCCCAAATGTTCAACTTCGTGTACCCACCACTGTGGGATAAATCCATTTTCTGAAGACCTCTTTGATGACAAAATTGCGGTTGGGGTCAGAAGGCTATGTTAAAAGATCCAAGAGGCCAAGAGGATGATTTTTTCTGCTCTGTCGCCCTAGTTTACTGATGCCTGCCAATCAGAGGAGGAGAAGGAAGCCGGTCAATCGCAAAAAAATCCCGGTGCGGTCCGGTCAATCGCCTTGCAGTCCCTTTTGCTTGTAGCCCGCAGCTCCTTGGATGCAGAATGTCAGACACAAGTCACCTGTGGTGATGATGATGATGACGACTTGCGGATCCACTGTTCTTTTCAGCAGAATTATGCTTTGTGAGCGCTTCATCACTGGACGAGATGAAGACGATGGGTAGTGTCATACGGGTTCCGCCTTCAAAAAGGGAGAGGGGGGTCGGTCGCAGAATCCGCTGATATGATACCGCCAGCCACGGTCACGCAAACCCCGCTCCTCGCATACGTCGCCGTCAAAAAGGTCCAAGGACCCTCTCCAACCCTGGGCCTTCTTTGAGCAAGCCTCTGATTCCCACCAGCGATGGTCATATGCCCGCCTTTGCCGTAAACGCATAATTAAGAGCAAAGTAACCTTGAGATGGTTAACACCCACCTAACATGTCTATTCATATGCAGCGAATGCATGAGTTGAATGGAGGCAACACTTGGGCCAAAAAAGGCCAACCGACGCCGGGCTCCAACCACTGTCACACCTTCGTGTCTCACCTCCTCCTCCTCCGCCACCACCAACGTTCCACAGCTGCTCATGTCTCCAGAGTCCATGATCCGGGATCAGCCTCGCTTCAGCCTCCACCGCGCCTGAGTACCACCACACCACCAGAGACTCATCTACCCCTTCTCCTTCCGCGAGGATTTGGACGACCTGCACGCCGTACAGCGGCCAGTCTAGCAGCAGCCTCTGTCATTCCAGTTTTAGGATGCAGAAGAAACCACTTTAACCCAAACCATCCCAAAAGCCAAAAGCTGGAATGTCGGCATTGCCAGGCTTTTGAGCCTTTGGAAATGTTGCCTTTCCATCTGGTGGACACAGATGGTTTCGCCACACCATGGCCCTTGCCTCCCCAATACCTAGATGCCGAGCCAGGCATTTCTTTGCCAGAAAAGCCGTCCTGCCCTTGGCCAGCCACGTGTCATCTAAAATTTTCAAGCGCGTTGTTCTGCATCTGTGGCCGGAAAAGTCCATTTCTGACCACCGACACATGGACTAGTAAGCACGGCCAAGGGAGGCCCTATAGAATCTCTGTGACAGCTCACTGGGAGCTGGGTGGATGTCTCTGGGGTGACGGTGGCTCTCAGCTCGGCCGCGCATCGCTCTTCAAAACCGCAGTGGGGATGGAGCAGGGGGGTTCTTTCCCTCCAAGGTCCTCTGGTGGCATCGATCGGTGCCCAGATAAACAAGGCTGTGTTGAAATTAAACTGTCCATGGAGACCGTACGCCACACCCAAGGTCAGAAGCTGTGGACGGCTCTCTCGCAACGAACTCGAGCGCTAGCTGTGTGCCCAAGAACCTTGTGCCAGGCAAGGTGGAGTGCGAAACGGGCGAAATCTCTGGCCGCCCTTAAATCGGTAGGTGCTGAGCACATCCTTGCCTGGCACATGTCATTAACCTGTCGTCCAGAAATTTCTAAAGAGCTACCCCGGGTCTGGACTGCCTGCTGAGGAGGCTCGAAGTCTAAGTTTCGCACTTCCTCCCGTTCGAACAACTCCTGCTTCGTCCCCGCCTGGTTGCGTTGGCAGGGTCAGCCTCGGCCTCCCCGCAACCGTCTCATTGTTGACGTGGCATACCGCTGGCTATTCCACCTCCCACATGCTCAGCATTGTGCAGCAGCGCAATTCCAATATTACGCAGTAAACGAAGTGACACATGGCCTGACAAGCAGCGATGCGGACCTCGAGGGGTGTGAGCCACCGAAGTGGATGCAGTTGAAATAGCTCTGCCACATCCTTGCCATTTTGAAGAAAAGCACCAAAATGGTCAGTGCGGACTATGCCCTTGTCAGCAATGAGCATTGGGTGATCGTTAGTTCTGGAACGATCGTTGGAACACTCTGAAACAACAGGTCCCCGCCAGCGGATGGAAGGAGGAGACGGACACAGATGCGACACGGAGCCTTTTCTCTCTCCGTCAAAATCCCACAGGCCCGACAGTTTCAACAATTTCCATATCGGTTCCTTTCATTATCAGTGGTTCGGGGTCCCAGAGCTCAGTGTCAAGGCAGCACATCACTCTCAAGGGTGCAT
The DNA here is from genome assembly GCA_025379985.1 of Phyllomedusa bahiana. Lineage (NCBI taxonomy): Eukaryota > Metazoa > Chordata > Amphibia > Anura > Hylidae > Phyllomedusa > Phyllomedusa bahiana. The sequence goes on from JAODAL010043754.1 coordinate 16,169, forward strand.
CATCCTCAGGCAAGTCAGGCTGTGTTGAAGCTGTGCCGGAGGCAAATGGAGGAGGAGGAGGAGGTATTCCTAACACCGACGTTACGACGTCCCTGCTAGGAAAGAGGTTTGGCGCGAATTTGAGCGGAGGAGGGAAGAAGATGAGGTAATGATCATTTTGCTAGTCCCCCTCGAACCTACAGAGTCTTGGAAATCAAGGCTCCATCTCTCACATGAGGCTTGGATTCTCCATTGTCCTACCAACATGATCCTCGCATTAAGGCCATCAAAAATGACAACAGTTACTCGGGTGGCCACCCTCCTGGATCCCCGTACAAAACAAAAACTCAGCACTATCCTTCCAAGAACCCTAAAGAGAGTAAAATGCAGGAAATGAGATTGCTGATTGATCAACTGGAGACATCTGTTGCGTCTGCTTCACGTTCCCCAAATGTCACGGTGGAAAAACATCAGCGAGACGTGACAGCAGTATAGTGGCCAATTACCGTACGGCAGCAGCAGCAGCAGGCAAGGTGGCAGAAGCCAAATGGGTGGCTCCTGCAATCTTTGTTTACCACCTCACCAACGCATGCAATGCAGGGCGCACATCACCACACAGAGACCAGCGTAAGATCATGGTGGGCGACCGACTATCTCTGCGTCTCAACACCGATGTTTTGTATTGTACCGGACCCATTGACTTCTGGGTATCCACAATTGGATGATTGGCCCCGAGCGCCATCGCTCGCCTCACGCCATAAGAGTGTTTGTCCTGACCAGCACCAGCGTCATATCTGAGGCGGACCTTCAGCACACTGGAAGAGTCATTGCAGACAAACGATCCGGCTTTCCACAGAATAATTATCGTTTGACTTTTCATCACGATGAATCAGGTATGGATCTCTGATGATGTTGTGGCCCCCAATTGCCGAGGTCACCGTATTAGTTGCCGGTCTACTCACATTCCTCTTCAACACAGAAATGGTCCTCAATGAAAAATGTTTTTTAAAATGATCATTTCTTACTGCAATTATTATTCTTCTTTTTCCAACAGTTCATTTGCTGGTTTTGCTGTGAGGAGAACTGTAAAAGACAGCATGGTTTCATACAACACCGATTCCTTTACTCCTCACATATCTTTAGAAGTTTTTTTCGCATTGTCAATGGTTTTGAGATCAATGTTGCTGGAGATACAGCTAAAATTATCGGTCCCTTGGAGACAGAAATGTGGCTTCTAAGTGGCATTTCTCTCCCCTCAACATTTTTTAATAGTGGCTCGAGAAGTCTCAATATTTATAATTTTATGGGTCATGTAGCTACTGTGAGATAACAGCAATAATCATGGGTCCTTGAACAGAAAGGTGGCTTCTAAGTGCATTCTTCTCCCTCACAATTTTTAACAGTGGCTGAGCAAGTCATATAATTTTTTGGGTCATGCAGCTTTGAAAATGGCAGTCAAAACTACAGGTCCTCATTATAAGAAAATGTTGTTTTCTAACAGACATTAGTTCTTCACAATGTCCAAAGTGGCTTCCAGGTCTGCTTTTGAATTTTTGGTGGGCCATTCTGCTTTGAAATGCCAAGCTATACAACAGGACCCTAATTATAAAAAAAATGTGTTGTTTCTAACCAGACAATTGTTCTTCACAATTGTCAATAGTGGCTCAAGGGTGATGTGCTGTCAGAAACAGAATAGGTAGGACACTGTTAAATGACACATATTCAAAATGACTTGTTTTTTGCAAGATCTATAACATAGCTATCAATCCCTGTATTGAGACTAGAACCCATTTTAATACAATGAAAAAAAGAGAAACAAAGACATGGTGGGTTCCATCCTATTTAAAAATGTGTTTTTCTAGAATTAAACTACTAAAAAACTTGCATGTACAAAATAGCTGGTAAAAAAAGATTCCTTCTTGAATTGTACAAGGGAAGTACACGGAACACTTGAACCGAACCAGGATGATAGGTTATTCAGAGGACTTGGAGTAGGAGCACGTACAGAGAACTAAGTTGATACGGAGGTGGTAGTGGATCCACTGTACCACCACAAGCGATATGTAATCCACCCATGGGAACGAGTCTAATAGGTCCGGTTTCACCAGCGCCCGCCGCAACGCGGGATGGACTAGCTGCGGCGGATTGCTACCAGGTCCTACCACCTGACGTTGACTTGCTTGCGGTGGCAGGCCGAGGTGTTGCCGTTGGTACAAAAATCGTGAAGCAAGGCCGTATCCGGGGACAGGCAGAGGTGACAGGACAGGCGGCAAAGGTTCGTGGTCAAGGGACGGAGATGCAGAAGGAAACGGTACACAGTAAAACGGAAACAAGACACTTAGGAACGCTTCCGCTTACTGCGCGCGACGAAGTGGGGCACTATCATTCGGAAAAGGTTGCTGGGGAAAGAGGCAGGTAAATTAGGGACCGTGCCCGGTGAAAACCAATCACCGCGGCACTGTCCTTTAAATTTCCCGGCAAGTGCCGCGCGCGCCGCGCAACTAAAGGGCGCGCGTGCACCCGGCCGTCAGCAGGAGCGCGCGCCAGACGGGACAGGAGCGTGGACGGTGTAAGTTTCCCGAGACACGCCGGGTGTCCGCGACCCGAGCATCGCCCGCGCACCGGCCGCAAGCGAGGAGGTGCTGCGGCTTTGGGGTGTGCATGCCACCCGACACGAGGTTCGCAGGGACAACCCGTAAATAATACACAGATACAATTTTCACTCCCAACGTGGAGGAAAATGAGAAAAAAGAAGTGTGCCAAGAAAAAGGGCACCTGGGTGTAACCGGAGCGTTTAACCACCAGTATTTCAATTGAAGCTAAGCTCAATTGGTCCGCACTCCATAACGGAGGGAAGCGCTACCAGCGACAGGGACAGTGTATATATGTCAGTGAAACTAAAATGGTGGTTGAAAGACTCCTTTTTCCGGGCACTTTTTTTAAATCTGGGGGGTCATGCAGGTTTGGGGCTCATGCTGCGTTCCAGGACAGGGGTATGTCCATTTCAAGTAAATGATGGTTCAAATCATCTGCCTTCTGGCACTTTTAAATTTGTGGTGATGCGGGTTTAAGGGTCATGCTGGGGTGCAAGACAGGGATATGAATGGTGTGTGAGTTTTTTTTCTGTGGCTTTTATAACTAATGTGTTCCCCTAAGATGTGCAGGTATCCATTTTGAACTGTTTTGGATGTTACATTCCAGCTTCTCCAGCCCTGTTTGGGGTGTAAGAATGAAGGTTTGTTGTTGCTCCCCCATAGACTTTAATGGTCATCGATCATAATCTATTTATGGGACAAATCTTTGTCAAAGATGGTCGACCATCGACCGATGTCGATTGCCAACGTAATCGCTCAACACTATTAATGAATGTGATGTTTCCATCCCACATATTTATGTCATATCAGCAGTATATACCATAAATGTCTGCTAGATGTTGGTCACCTCCAATACGTATTTTGATTACCGGGGTTGCCTAACACCATATCCTCGTTTGTGCTGCAGCGAACTATGTGGTGACATCTCATGTGCGACTCTCTCCCTTCAGTTCAATGGGAATTCCAAGTCCAGCACATTTACTTTCAGCAACTGTCCTTGGCACTTCCATAGAAGTGAACAGAGAGAGCCACACATGTACAAGGCCATTTTGCATGCTTTACATGTTTTACATGCATGTTTTACATGCTTTTTACATGTTTTACATGCACAAGGCCATTTCATGTTCACTGTGGCAATAATTAGGCAGAAGCGTAAGGATAGCCTGTTCTTGAGAAGCTAAATGTGCGGTCAACATGTCATAAATATTCAAAATGGAAATAACCCTTTAACCCCTTACTACCATTTGACGTACATTTACAACATTGTGTTAGTAAAGGAGTTGACCTGGCAGGAAGTGGCTGTTAAATACAGCTGGCAAGCTGCCACTAGTGGGTGGCTGGGATTAAACAGCAATTTAACCACTTAGATGCCATGGTAAAAACAACTGTGGCATCTAATTAATAAAAAAATGGCACTGTCATCCTTGTAGGCCCTCCGACAATCGCCTAGTCCACCCTCTAGATTACAGAGGTCATAAATTACTTCTATATATAGCTGAAGAGTGGGCCCCAAGGAATACTTTCTCTGGTGGGTCCAGGGTACTCCAGTCCAACACTGTGTCCATAGTTAAATAAATGTTTTTTTTAAAGATGACATGTGTGTGAACAGTTGTGATCCATCACTAGTGGGTTCCATTCATGGTTCCGTTGGTAAATGGAACTTATGATCTAGCTATCTCCTAACTATTGATAGAATGTTCTCTCCTCTGCTGCAGGGGTGCAGACAGCATATGGAGTGTCATCAAAATGCATACACAGAGCTTAAAGGGGTTTTGTCACGATGTAATGTTGACGTGGGATCCTCCAAAATGGACATTTAATCACTTTTCTAAATATATGTGATTACAAAAAGTGAAGCCTGTGAGAGCTACAACATTGCTTAGTGCCCCTTAGTTTCCTGAAATTTTACATTAGTCACGACCAGGACACTGAGAGGAGATGATTTGGCCACGCTTGCATGTTTGCACTCCTTTCTGATGACAGGGAACATGAAGGAACTTGCAAGGGGCTGGGGAGAAAGTGCAGTGTATGAGTCTGTCTGCTGTATAGACAATCCACTGGTTGTAATGTAATTATTTGAGTAAACTTTAGAGACGCTCCCTTCTTCCTCACTCTCTGCTCACCCCCTTCCCTCTCACCCCTGCAGCCGTTCATGACGCTGCATGCTTTGTTTATATTCTCTCCTGAGCAGATAAGAGGTAAGGAACTCACATCCTGGCAAAACCCCTTTAAAGGGCTTTTACCATGAAGTAAAATGCACTGTGAGCTGACTGTCTATGAGAATGATGAGAGCAGTGTTTGCGGACGTCCTCCCTATTTATTTCTATGAAAGTTCCGAATATAGCGGGGTGAGTATGCTCAGCTATATTCAGGAGCTCCCATAAAAGTGAAGGAGAGGACGGCCACAAGCGCCGCCCTCCATATTCTTATGCATGGTCGGCTCGCAGTTGGTTGCATTGTCCTTATCATAGCACAACTGCGCTACTGATGTAGTAAAGTTTAACTTGACCATGATATCTTGACTTTTTATGATACCTGTTCTTAGAATACAACACAGGCTATTAAAAAGCATAGAAAAAGTTGAAACAAAACTTTTGTGCCGTGATATCATGGTATGTTATCTGTAGAGTTTATATTTGCTGCATCTGGAGATCAGTGATCAGCCACTAGCCTGTACTTTTTGAGCAATTATACCTAATACAACAACTGGAGAGTGACTCTGTTTTCCTCTTTACCTTTTCCCTCTTCTCTGGAGTCTGCACAGAAAAGATGCAGTGATTGATTTATAGATGTATGTATGAGAGAAGGGCATCCACAAACAATAGCTTTTTTGTCATTTGAGTCTTTTGCAAAACAAAAATCTGGTTCCACTTACACAGGAATCCTGTTACAGGATTTCAACCAGATCTCAAGTTTAGTAAAGATAAACTTGACAGATAATGCAGCATGATATCTCAGCAAAGAAAGTCATCTCAACAATTAATGTGCTTTTTAATGGCTTTTGTTGTGATAGAAGAACAGATAATATGAAAAGCTGTTATATTGTCATCAAGATAAACTCTGCTACATCTGTATAGAACATGTCATCAATTTTCTAAGTAAATATATTTATAAAAGTGTTATTGACATGAAATTCTCACCAAATGTTGGTAACAACCCATCCAATCCATACAGGCAAAGAGATCAAACCATAGATGTCCTTAAATTATGTGTAATAAGGAGAAATGACAAAGGAAAAAGTATTGAACACGCTTACTGAAATGTATCTAATACTGGGTACAAAAGCCTTTGTTGGAGATAGCCAGACACCTCCTCTATGGAGAAGCTAGTCACATGCATTGTTTAGGTGGCATTTTGCTCTATACTTCCACACAAACACTCTTCAAATTCTGACGGTTCCATGGGCTCCTTCTATGAACTCTGAGCTTTAGTTCCTTCCATAGATTTTCTATTGGATTCGGGTCAGGTAATTGGCTGGGCCATTCTCGCAGCTTTATTTTCTTTCTCTGAAACCAATTGAGTTTGTGTGTTTGGGATCATTGTCTTGCTGAAATGTCCTCCCTTTATTCATCTTCATCATCCTGGTAGATGGTAGCAGATTTTTATCAAAAATGTCTCTGTACATTTGTCAATTCTATGACGAATTTAAAAAACAGCCCCACACCATGATGTTCCCACCTCCAAACTTCACTGTTGCTATGATGTTTTTGGAGTGATGCCTTTTGGCATAGGGTGTATTATGGCATTTAAAAAGTTCAATTTTGGTCTCATGTGTCAGGCTAAATTCTCCCAGTATTACACAGGCTTGTCCAAATGTTGTTGAGCAAACTTTAAATGCTCTTGAAAATGCTTTTTGTCTTGTGTGGAGTTTTGCGTAGTGAGCGTGTATACAGTAGTGAGTGTATTACTTTTCTTTAAAACAATTTTACCTGCTGATTCCAGGTCTTTCTGTAGCTCTCCACAGGTGGCCCTTGGTTCTTGAACAACCCTTCTGATAAGTCTTTTCACTCCTTTGTCTGAAATCTTGTGAGGAGCACCTGGTCTGGCCAGTTTAGAATGAAACAATGTTCTTTCTACTTCCGGATTATGGCACCAACAGTGCTCACTGGAACCTTCAGTAGTTTTGAAATTCTTCTGTAACCAATGCAATCAGTATGTTTTATGTCAATAAGGTTGAAAAGGTCTTGAGACCGGGCACTGGTTTTTACCCATCATTAGATGTTACTTGGTAATGAGATACCTTTTTACAGGTCATCAGTTGAACCAGTTGATATTATTTTTATCTAAGTGGCAGGATTGCTTTCTAATGACTTATAGATGTCAGCTGATGTCATGACTTTTCATGACTTTTTGCACCTCTCTTTCTCCATATATTCAATAGTTGTTCCCTGTGTCCTTTCTCATTTTTACACATAACTTAAAGCGGTTTTCCAGGACTATCTTTTTATTTCTTATAGAGCTCACAAGTTAATTATATTGAACTTTGTAATTGAGACTTATTACAAATTATTTACCTGTTTTGCTTTGCAAAACCATGCATAGAGCCCTTTACTCCCCTCCTTCCTACTTCCTGCATACCATGTGACGTCCATTGATCACATGGCTTTGCTCATGAGTCTATGGACATTTTGTCATTATTCAGTGGATATGTTTTGGAGCCAGGCTCAGCTCAGAAACACTGTAGTGTCCAGGTAGGGTCTGGTAGGTAGCCAGGGTCTGGTAGGTAGCCAGGGTCAGGCAGGGTTGGTAGGTAGCTGGGGTCAGGGAGGGAGCCGACGGGTCAGGAAGGTAGCCGGATGGGGTCCCGGGGAGGGGTACCAGGGTCAGGCAGGGTTTGGTAGGTAGCTAGGCAGGGTCAGGTACGTAGCCAGGGTCAGGTAGGTAGCCAGGGTCTGGTAGGTAGCCAGGGTCAGGCAGGGTCTGGTAGGTAGCTGGGGTCAGGTAGGGAGCCAGACAGGGTCAGGTAGGTAGCCAGGGTATGGTAGGTAACCAGGGTCAGGTAGGTAGCCAGGGTCAGGCAGGGTCTGGTAGGTAGCCAGACAGGGTCAGGTACGTAGCCAGGGTCAGGTAGGTAGCCAGACAGTGTCAGGTGGGTAGCCAGGGTCGGAGGTGCCCAGTTTTCAGCAGGGCCCGGCTATTTTAATGTAAAAGAAAATAAGAAATCCCTTACTCACCTGCCCCATGCTCCCTCGCAGCTCAGCTCCAGGGCAGTCTGTGCTCTGACGTTATCGTGTTGCCCACATCAGCAATGTGCGCCGGCGCCTGCTAGACTTAAGGCCTAGCAGGCAGATTAGCAGAGTGGAGCGCATGCAGCTCCGCTCTGCTGTTTCCGAGCGTTCCTGCATCTGAGCGCTCGGGCCAGAGGGCCCGGGCGTTCAGAGGCAGGATGCGCCGGGCCTCGCAGCTCCGTGCCCACTGGCAGTGAACTGTCGGCGGATGCAGGAGCAGAACTATCGGGGCAGCAGACGTGTCAGCAGCTGCCCCGTGGCCCGGGCCCCCTAAGAGTCTGGGCCCCATGGCAGCTGCTACGTCAGCTACCCCTGTAGTTACGCCCCTGGTTGTGGCCTTCAAGCTGTCATTGATGTTAGAGGGGGCAATACACGGTATTAAGAATTGGGGAATGTGAACTGTTGATCAGGGTCATTTGGATGTTTTTGGTTGTCATTGTTATTTAAAAAGAGAAAACACAGTAGTTTGACAATAAATGGCTTCACCCAACTACTAACCATGAGTGGGAAAAAAGGTTTTGTGTTGTCATTCATATCCTCTGAAAAAACATACATATATATATTTTATATTGTTAAACATTAGTCATTTATTATAGAGTTACAAAGCTTCCCGACAAGATGTTTTAATATGTTTCTGCCCTGAGATACTGCAGCTTGAATCGCTGGCAAATCTGCAAATGTGATGATTTGAAAAGACATAAAGCCAGTCAGAGTCACGTAGACATCAAGCAACAGTTGACAGCCAGTGACACAGAGCAGCAACACGTAGAAACAATAAACCCAACTTTATTTCATTTAGACATAAATGTTTAACTCTGTAATCCTAACTTACTTTTACAGAAGCACCACATGATTAATTTAGGAACCCCAATCCTTCCACTGCTAGTAACTTTGAAGTGAGCTGCCAATTAGCCCAACTATTTATTAAAACCACAGGACCACTCCTTTTTCAATAATATTGTTACTCATTAATTCTATCGTTTCTTCTGCCGGAGGTGGGATGTGAAATTTCTATTTAGTAAGACGCTCATAGGAGACAATTACGACAATACTCAAAATACTCATAGCAGTGCCCAGCATAATAGGATTAGGTATTATGTTTGTCTCAAAGTATCTAGTTTCTATAAAAAAGTGAAGATCCTCCAGCACCAATAATAACTAATAAAACATATAAACTTTATTGAAACATCTTTTAACCCCTTGACGACCCTGGACGTATGAGTGCATCCCAGGGCCGCTAAGGGGCTTTGCAGGGGGATCGCTCCGTGACCCCCCCCACACAGCTGATCGCCGCTAACACCCGGCAGTAACAGCGGCGGGTGGCGTCGCCTGCCCGCGCTGTTTAACCCGTCGGACACCACGACACAGATGGCCGCGGTGTCTGACTGAATGACGATTGGTGCCGCGCACCGATCGTTAGGGTCATCGGCATCGGCGCAGAATAGCTTCCCGACCACCGGACACGGCGGTGGGGAGCCCTGTGAAGGCTCCCGTCACTTACATTTCCCGGTTTGCCCCACTTCCGGCCGTAGACAGGAAGTGGGGAAACCGCCATCTTTGTACACCATAATGCATTGCCTATGCCATGCATTAGGCTGTATTAACAATCGTGCCCCCTCGTGGTCAAGCACCCTAGGGGGACTCAATGTTACAGTGAAAAAAAATAAAAATTTTAAAGTACAGAAAAAAAAGTATTAAAAGTTCAAATCACCCCCATTTCCTCCATTTTACAAATAGAATCATTAAAATAATAAAAAAGTTACACATGTTTGGTATCGCCGCGTCCGAAAAAGTCCGATCTATAAAAATATAACATAATTTTTCCCGTACACTGAACACCGTAGAAGAAAAAAAATTCCAAACGCCAAAATTGCATTTTTTGTTCATTTTACGTCACTCAAAAAATGGACTAAAAGTGATCAAAAAAGTCGCATGCATTCCAAACTGCTAGCGATAAAAAGTACACTTCAGCCCGCAAATAATTCCCCCTCACTGACGTCCGTAGGTGTTAGTAAAAAAAAGTTATTGGTCGAACAAAATGGCGCCGCTGCGCAAATTTCAAAAATAGAAAATGTTTGGAATTTTTTTACGGTACCAAAACATAACGGAAACCCTACATGTTTGGTATTGGCGGATGCGTAAGAACCTGTAGAATACAGATAACACATTATATTTACCGAATATTAAACGCCGTAAAAGCAAAACACCCAGAAACATGGCGAAAATACTTTTTTTTCCCAACTTGTCCCACTTGGAATTTTTTTGCGGTTTCCCAGTATATTCTATAGTATAGTGAATAACACCATTAGAAAGTAAATCTTGTTCCGCAAAATAAAAGCCCTCATATGTCTATTTAGGTGGAAAAATAAAAAAGTTATGGCTTTCAGAAGACGAGGAGGGAAAAACGAACGTGTCACCCAAAAAAAAAACGCCGGATCCTTAAGGGGTTAAAATCTAAATGCCACCATGCTGTTACATCTTTTGGGCTTTCATTCTTACTCTAGTTTCTATACCATAAGCCTCAAAGTTTCTATAGTGCTAGTAAGCCTCTGTTACCGTTTCTCATCATTGAGTCATACATTCTTGTTTATGGTCAGAGAAATAGTTGTTAACTAAGTAGCTGACAATTACCTCATTTCAATGACAAGCATGAAGTTTTCGTATTGAATCAGTTGAGTTCCTAATGTTTGACAGCTTGGGAGCTTAAAATCAGACATTGTTCTACATAATAATTTATAACAAAGACTGTGTATGCTAGAAGGAAGTTTCAGAAAACTCATAAAAAGAAACATAGACAGATGGGCATAACGCGAAAGATAAGTACCTGAAAAGGTGGATTTGAAATGAATTGGTGGTACCACTGTTGACATTTCCTACACTTAGGTTAGGAAATCGTATTAAGTACATTTTATATAATATTAATTGCTACTATTAGAAGTCAGTGCAGCAAAGGCAAGATCCATCTAGTTTTCTTCATATCTGAACCAGTTGTTAAAATACCAGCTGGTTTGGGGAATTATGCAGAAGTTTCTGAAAGGTCAGATTGGGACCTCTACATGAAAGACCAGAAATGGAGACTGTTTTTTGTTTTTTTTACTTGTGAGAGTGAAACTCAGTTTTAAGACAGTGTCTTGTTAATGTTAAGGGGCAGAATGTTTGTTAATATTACATTTAAGAGACACAGTTTATTTTTTTTTACTAATTATAGTGGGCACAGTGTGTATTTATAATTAATTATAGGGGCCATGTGTGCATTATTATAAACTATAAGGAGCACAATTAATATTAAATTCAGGGTTTACACTGTGTTTCATTATTAATTATAGAGGAAAAAGTGTGCATTTTAATTAATTATAGGAGCACAGTGAGTATTATTGCCATGCACAGGTGTGGATCCTCTGTGTAAGCTGAAAGTTTTGGAGTCTAAGAACCCCATGTTCTTCACAAGGGAGCTTGAATTATGCTGCATGGGAACTCCCAGGTCACTACATCCAGCAAGGTCACCTGTGGTGATGGCTGCCATGCAAGTGTGGTACAAGAGGGCAGAGCAGAGGCATAGCCAGGTCACTAGCAAAAAGGTCAGTGCAAGGGACTAACACTCATAGTCAAAGTCACAGGGTCAGGGCAGTTGGAGTTCAGGGGTAAACTGGTCAAGAAAGTCAAGCTCAATACTAGAAATCACAGTCAGGAACACTGCCAAAAGCAGGTAGACACATCAAGAAGCACCAACAATGTGATGCTGAAGAATGGGAGAGGAGCACCCTTATGCGCAAAGGTTATTATTATTATTATTATTATTATTTAATAATTTTAGAGCGCCCTTAGTTCCAGGGTGCAGTACATTCGAGGGGGGGTTACATACATAACATAAGTGAAACAAGTACAAAGGTGACGATAAATAAATAACAACTGGTACAGAGGGAGAGAGGACCCTGCCCGAGAAGGCTTACCTTACCGGAAGGTGGGAAGAGACAGAAGGTGAGGGGCAGACATGTTTGTGGGGTGGAGTAGTGGCAGTGGGGTTGTTGTAGGTTATAGGCAATCCAGAAGAGATTGGTTTTCAGGTTGCTTTTGAGGCTAGTGAAAGTGGAGGAGAGTCTGATGCGCTGGGGTAGTGAGTTCCAGAATATGAGGGAAGCATGGGAAAAGTCTTGGAGACAGTTATGTGAAGAGCTGATAAGAGGAGAGCAGAGAAGAAGACCCTGTAAGGAGCAGAGATTGCATGAGGAGAGGTATCTAAAGGTAAAGGCAGAAATGTATGGAGGAGAGAGGTTATGGAGAGCCTTGTAGGTCAGGGTTACTAACTTGAACTGGATTCGCTGGGCAATGGGTAGCTAGTGTAGGGGAGAGGCAGATGAGTATCGAGGAGAGAGGTGAATCAGATGGGCAGCAGAGTTACGGATGGTTTGGAGGGGAGCAAGGGTGCTAGACGGGAGGCCACAGAGAAGGATGTTATAGTAGTCTGGGCGGAAGATCACAAGGGCATGGAGAAGCATTTTTGTAGTATCAAAGTTAAGAAATGAGCAGATTCAGGAGATATTTTTCAGGTGGAGGCAGCAGGCAGAGGTAAGGGCTTAGATGTGTTGTTTGAAGGACAGAGAGGAATTGAAAATTATCTCAAGGCAGCGGACTTGAGGGGCCTTTGACAGTGGTACAGAGATCATGTGGGGCGTTAGAGTGGGACAATGAAAAGATGATGGATTCAGTTTTCTCCACATTTAGTTTTAGGAGACGGGAGAAGAAGAAGGAGGATATGGACGATAGACAGTCTAGGATCTGGGAAAGTAAAGCATTAACATCTGAACCAGAGATGTAAAGTTGGGTGTTGTCTGCATATAGGTGGTATTGAAAGCTGTGTGATGCTATTAGCTGACCCAGACAGATAGAGAAGAGTAGCGGGCTCAGGACTGACCCCTGGGAGACACCAACAGAGAGCGTCTGAGAGTAGGAGGTGGTGAGAGCTTGAGAGACACTGACTGTCCGATCAGTTAGGTATGAGGAGATCCAAGAAAAGACCAAGTCCATGATGCTGAGGGATGAAAGGATTTGTAGCAGGAGTGAATGGTCAACAGTGTCAAAGGCAGAAGACAGGTCTAAGAGGAGAAGCACAGAGTAGTAGCGTGAGGCTTTAGCACTTACTAGATCATTGGCAATTTTGGTTAGGGCAGTTTCGGTGGTGAGGTTGGAAGCCAGATTGCAGCGGGTCAAGGAGAGAGTTGGTGGAGAGATGAGAGGACAGTTAAAGATAGACGTACTGTTCAAAGAGTTTAGAGGCAAGTGGAAGCAGTGAGATGGGGCGATAGTTGGACAGAGAGGAGAGGTCAAGAGATGGATTCTTTAGGATGAGTTCAATGGGTGCGCCACCAGCACCTGCACCGCTATCCTACCTAGTAAGTCTAAGGAATTAGGCATTAGACGTACTAGAGGACAGCCATTCGTCACCAGGTAGGTGTCGTGATGATGCCATATGACCCCGCCGCCTGTGTCGGGCTTCCATAGGAGAAGCCCTGCCTTCCCGGACAACCGCACATCAGAAAATGGGAAGAAGTGAGTGTTTTTTTTTTTTAATCTAATGGTGTCCGACCTGCCTTTCTATCTACAGCCTTACTACTTGGGGCAATATATCTTCCACTGGGACAATATACCTTCTATCTGGGCAATGTACCTACCTATCTGGGGGTAATCTACCTATCTGGGGGCAATCTAACTACCTGATGCAATGTACCTACTTATCTGGGGGCAATCTACCTATCTGGGGGCAATCTAACTACCTGGGGCAATGTACCTACCTATCTGGGGGTTAATCTACCTATCTGGGGACAATCTAACTACCTGGGGCAATCTACCTACCTATATGGGGGCAATTTAACTACATGGGGCAACCTATGTACCTGGCGGCAATCTACCTACTACCTGAGGCAATCTACCTACTACCTGGGGGAAATCTACCTACCAACCTGGGGCACTGTACCTACCTATCTGGGGGCAATCTATCTACCTGCCTGGGGGCAATCTACCTGGGGGCAATATTCTACCAAAATATCTGGCCAAATGCCAAATGCTGATTAGTGTTTCAGTATTTTACAGGTTATCCCTCTGGACTACGTCGGACGAGTGTTGGATCCATTTCTTCATTAAAATGGTTAACGAGGGATGTCGTCGGGGAGTGTTTCTATGTTCCGGTGTATTTTTTAGCACTATTTTTCCAGTGCTAGTAAAATAGGTGTCTGACAGATGTCTCTCTGTTACTAGCGCTGAGGTTTAGAGTCTGCAAGATGTGGGGTTTTTTTGTCACCCCAAGGCTGACATCAAGCCCCAGCGCTAGTCATAAAGAGGTGTCTGTTAAACATCTCTATTACTAACACTGGAAATAAATGGTAAAAACACACGGACATAACACATAAAACACTAAATAAGCTCTCCTGACACTGGTCTTCCGCAACCATTTTATTAAAGAAATGGATCAAACGCTGGTTCAATAAATCCATCATAGTCCAACGGGGAAATCTGTAGAAAAAACACTACTAAAAGCAAAAAGTATGACAGTACTGAACTGCATCCCCTTCTCCACATAGAGATCATGTATCATGCCTGTGGCTAATCTTCTGGGTACAGTGGAAGGAGTTCGGACCACACAATCTGATTCTGAGAGGTACAGGCCAGAGCTGTAGCAAAGTACAATCTCCAGGGGGTCAGTCCTCTGTCACTCCTTGGAGATTGTGACTCTAAGCTGTAGCCTGAACCCACTCTCCAACCCCTGGGAAGTTTGTACAGAGCTGGGAAAAGGCAAAGAGGTGCTGAAAAAGTGAGGATTCTAAGATATTTGTGTCCAAATCTGCAGGGACGAGTGTTTAAAGGGAGAAGTCAGCATGGAGGTGTGGACCGGATTGAGAAGGAAAGGGAACGTGAACAACTCATCATAGAAATGTCACCTGTGATTCATTAAATGTACCTGAACTATAATCACTAATATGTGAGCAAAGTGTAATGGTTTATATTCAGTAATAGTGTGGTGGTATTATTCATTCTCTATATAGTGGTGATATGTGGTCATTGTGAGGCGTTAATATTCAGTAACTGTGGTGATATGTGGTCATGGTGTTGTGGTATTATTCAGTCATTATATAGTGGTGATATATGATCATAGTGGTGTGGTATTACTCAATCAAAATGTGGGGGTTATATGTGGTCATGGTGTGACGATATTTTTCAGTCACTATATGGTGGTGATATATGATTATTGTGTGGTGGTATTATTCAGTCACTATGTGGTGGTGATATGTGGTCATGATGTGGCTGTATTTGGTCTTAGTGAAATTATTGGTAATTTTAGCCTTGGGATTCTGGTTTTATGTTGCGGTGTTATTTGGTAACTGTATGACCATTATTTAGTGGTTTTCTACTCAGTATTTGTGTTATAGCTTTTGATATATTTTTTTTATATAAAATGTATCATTCGGGGAGGGGGGATATACAGTTGAAACCAGAAGTTTACATACACTATATAAAAAGACATATATGCATGTTTTTCTCACTATCTGACATGAAATGAGAATAAACCTTACATGGCTTAGGTCAATTAGGATTATCAAAATTATTTCTATTTGCCAAATGCCAGAATAATGGATTAATGAGAGAGTGGGAATTTTTTAAGGCAAAGTTAAAAGTTTACATTGGGGTTGAGATCAGGGCTTTGTGATGGCTACTCCAAAACATTGACTTGGTTATCCTTAAGCCACTTTGTAACCAGTCTGGCAGTGTGCTTCGGGTCATTGTCCATTTGGAAGACCCATTTCCTCCCAAACTTTAACTTCCTGAGATGTTACTTCAGTATTGCCACATAATCTTCTTTCCTCATGATTCCATCTATTTTGTGAAGTGCACTAGTCCATCCTGCAGCAAAACAACCCCACCACATGATGCCAACACCCCTGTGTTTCACAGTTGGGATGGTGTTCCTAGGCTTCCAAGCTTCTCCCTTTTTCCTCCAAACATAATAATGGTCATTATGGCCAAACAGTTTTGTCAGACCACAGGACATCTATTCAAAAATGTAGGTGTTTGTACCTGTGAGCATTTGCAAACATTAATCTGGCTTTTATATGTTTCTTTTGGAGTAATGGCTTCATCTTGGCAGAGTGTTCTTTCAGCCCATGTTGATACAGTACTCGTTTCACTGTGGATAATGACACAATCTTACCAGCTTACGCCAGCATCTTCAGAAGGACTTTTGCTTTTACTCTTGAGTTAATATGCAAATATCAGACCAAAGCACGTTCATCTCTGAGACACAGAACCCATCTCTTTCCTGAGCAATATGATTGCTGGACATTCCCACATTGTTTGTACTTGCGTATTACTGTTTGTAGATGAACGAGACACCTTCAGGTATCTGGAAATTGAACCCAAGGATGATCCAGACTTATGCAAGTCCACAATTCTTTTCCTGATATTATGTTACACACAGAAGCAGTGGGTTTCTGGAGTGCATTAAAATACATCTACAGATGTGTCACGAATTAACTCAGATGTTGCCAATAAAAATCAGGAGCTTCCAAACACATGACATCGTCTTATGGGCTGTCCCAAATTGTTTAAAGGCATAGTAATCCTATTGTATGTAAGCTTTTGACTTTGCAGAAAGTAATAAAAATGCCTTAAAAATTCTCTCTCTCATTATTCTGGCATTTGGCACATGTAAATAGTTTAGATAATCCTAATTGACCTAAAATGGGTAAGGTTTATTCTGACTTCATGTCAGATAGTGAGAAAAACATGCATATGTGTCTTTTTATATAGTATATGTAAACTTCTCTTTTCAACTTTATTTTTAGACCTTTTGGGCGACATGTATGGCGTCTTTTCAGCTCGAAGACTAGTGCAGGCCCACTCACCCCATGGTTATATTCTTACATGCCTCCAATACACCCCCCGGTCTCAGGCGCATTACAAAGTGCCGTGGGCGCTCTGTAATGCAACTGAGATCGGGGGGCGTGTTGAAGGTGTGTCACACTACAACCGTACAAAGCTATACATGTATAGCTTCAGTACGGAGATTCCTGGCACATTACTGCTGGAACAGGTAGAATGCTTTAAAAGTGGTTTACCTGAGCCTGAATTGTTGTTTTTGAGGTAGAATGTGCCCAATTTATGACCAGCAGTATACCGGCTTCATAGATTCAAGCGCATTCTACACTACTATTGTGCGCAATAAAATTGGCTTCTGGGCGGCAAAAATCATACATATCACCCTTTATGTTTACCACCAGTGTCCTGCTGCAATTAGGTGAGGAGACTCAGAAGCCCCAGCACTCCATCTTGAATACAGATTAGTGTGATGATGTCTTCACATCAGTCTGCATAAGTTGAAGCGAGACTGGGTGGGGACACCGTACAGGTGGCAGAGACAGCGAGGTAAAGTGGGCCCCTAAAATCAACTCCTTTGGTAGGCCCTAAGCTCCCGAGTCAAACACTGGGTGATGAGGACTGTGCAGGTGTAGAAGTGGGCTGTGGGGGCTATATGGGCATAGGAGTGGGCGGAGGGGACTGTGGGGTAAAGCTTTGTCTGATGAGATTGATCTTATTAAAAATT
>JAODAL010043755.1:0-33559 GCA_025379985.1 Phyllomedusa bahiana
TGTTTGGGCTGAGTAGGCGAGCCCCCGCTAGCTCAGCCAATCAGCTCTTTGCAGACTTTTTACTGTATTTTGAACTGTCCCGCCGTGGATTCTGATTGGTCCAAACTCCTCCATAGGCTAGAATGGGGCTTTGTCGCTCCTATTCTGATTGGTCTAAACTTCTCCATAGGCTAGAATGGGACTTGTCGCTCCTATTCTGATTGGCCGAGCTAGGCGAGCCCCCGCTAGCTCAGCCAATCGGGCTCTTTGCAGCCTTTTTACTGTATTTTGACCTGTCCCGCCGTGGATGCTGTTTGGTTCCAAACTCCTCCATAGGCTAGAATGGGGCTTTGTCGCTCCTATTCTGATTGGTCTAAACTTCTCCATAGGCTAGAAATGGGACTTTGTCGCTCCTATTCTGATTGGCTGAGCTAGGCGAGCCCCCGCAAAGCTCAGCCAATCAGCTCTTTGCAGCCTTTTTTACTGTATTTTGAACTGTCCCGCCGTGATTCTGATTGGTCCAAACCCTCCATAGGCTAGAATGGGGCTTTGTCGCTCCTATTCTGATTGGTCCAAACTCCTCCATAGGCTAGAATGGGGCTTGTCGCTCCTATTCTGATTGGCCGGTTTATGCTGACCAATGAGAATAGGTTTCAGGATTTGAATACTGTATTTTCCGGCAATTTCCAATATCATATTTCTTGATATTGTGCCGTTCTTGAGTTTGGGAAAGTGATTTTATTTTTGAAGAAGTGTATTTTGTACATTCAGCTCCTTTCTGACACTGTTTTCCGCCTTTATAAAGGCGATTTTTTCGGGAATCACACTCCTGCTGCACGGAGCGGAGCGCCGAGACTTCTGTCGCGATCTTCGATCCGCTTCCTCGCATGTTCCGATCCTGCTTCACTTCGCCTCGGACGGAGGATTTAGACCCAAAAAAATGTAGAACGCCTTTATAAAGGCGATTTTTGCTTCATACTCCGCACCGACATATGGAATGATTTCTCGCCGCTCCAGCCTGTCTCGCATCGGAACAGATTCTCGGCGCAGTCCCGCACGGCGCCTAAGTCCCGCACTGCACCCCACACACTGGCGAGGCGCGGCGGACTTTTACCCGCATGTATGAGTGCACTTCCTCGGACGGCGAAGCATAGGCGCAGCGCCGCACAGCGCCCATGTCCCCGCACTTCGCCTCATACGCTGGGAGGCGGCGGACTTTACATGATATGTATGAGCGCCGCCCGACCGCGACATAAATCAGGCACAGATTCCGCCGGAAAACTGGCGGAAAACGGCGCCTCGACCCGGCGGGATTCATACATGTGGCCCCTAGAGTCCAGAGAGGCCATCTATTTTGAAAGGTTAAGGAAGGAGGCCTCTCGGTTCTGAATCTTTTTCAATATAACATAGCTTCAGTGTTAGAACCCTTATCTTTACACTGGGGGGCTCCGGACACGCAGCATTGGATAAACATCGAAAATTCCTCCCTTTCTAGGGGCTCCTTTAAAGATTACTTAATAGCGATGTTGTTTGGATGGAGACCTCCAGAATCTAAATTACTAACATAATCACATGCTGCAATGGCGTGGCGCACTCATGTAGTTTTGAAAAAAAGAGTTTTTGTACCCTATACTAAATGCCCACTCTCTGTACTTTTTTGTCTTGCACCAGACATTCCTATTCACTCTTGGATTGATTCTAGAAACAAACTAATAGGGGAGCTCTTTCAGGATCAACATTTCTGTTCATTTGAAGAATTGTGTTCACGCTTTCCAATACCTTGTAATCAATTTTTCATTTTCCTACAAGTTAGACACGCAGTACAAACACTTGACTGGCCAACTAGCCCGGGCCTTTCTTCCCAATTTCACCTGCTATTATGGAATGGCTCTAAAATCACAAAATGCCTTTCTGCTGCTTATCACACCCTATGTGATGATGACTTCTCTGGTAAGCCAGAGTACGAAATAAGATGGGAAAAGGACTTAGGGAAAACTTTCTCCATAGACGCATTGTCTCAGGCGGCAAATGTCATAAATAAGTACTTCAGCTGTGCTAACCATGTAGAACTTTCTAGAAAGATTTTATTACGGTGGTATTTGACGCCAACTCGTTTGGCACACATGATATCCGGATACTCGGATCTTTGTTGGAGACGGTGTGGATGCAAGGGCTTCTTACTCCACATGTGGTGGAACTGTTCGATACTCCTCCATTATGGTATAAGGTAGAGGGGCTATTACGACAACTTACTAGCTCAGAATTCCGTCTCTCCCCCGACTTAGCTTTATTAGACTTATCCTATCACGAGATACCTTTTAGGTTCCATACAATTCTAGCACATGTGCTCACTGCTACTCGCTTCGAAATTGCAGCGAATTGGAAATCTCCTACTACTCCATCTATCAAACAAGTCATTAAAAGGGTGAACACTCAATTTAATTCTGAAACTAGCTTCATTGTACCCCTACATAGAGTAGCCAACATAAAGGACAGATGGCTTCCTTGGATAGACTCCATATACTTTCTTTAATAACTACGAGTGGGATGTTAGGTCCTGTTTTATTGCAAGCGATATCTTCTTCCTGTTTCCATACTTTTGTGTGGGACCTTTTGTATAAGCTCTCTATAAATATTGCTGATGAAACGAAGATCTTTTCTAATTGTAAAGATTCTAAGCTTTGTAATATGCAATATGGCATGTTCAGTTTGTAATCTGTTGAATTTGTATGACTGTTTTTGCATTTTGTTATTGTTAAGTTCACAATAAACGTTTCCTTGCTGGCAAAAAAAATATATCTTACATTAATTTTCGCTCATCAAATTGTAGGCCAATAGGTTAGGGTTTTGCATACTGTATAAACTTTTTAGAAACATTTTTTTCATAAAAATTTTTAGACTTCGTTTTTACTATCAAATATACTCGAGTATAAGCCGACCCTGCATAGGGTCTTCTTACAACATGATGTCATACAAGAAACTGAAAATTCACAGACTTTTTATACACAAAAGACATGGATCTTCAAAGGAGCTTAGAATCTTTAAAAATAACAAAATGCAATATAAGTAGAGAGCTCATTTACAACAGGTCAAGAAATAAACAATCTGGAAACTTGTGAGGCGTGAGGGATCAGTATTTCTTCCTCTTATCTGTTTGCTATCAGGGGTGATTTGTGACCCTCACAGTTCATACATAGTGTGACATGAAACTGGCATGAATATTAAGTCCAAATTGCAGAGTTTGAAATTTTTGCATTAACTTATATTCCCATTCCTTTCTCTCCCTCTGTATCTTAAAATTTCAAATTAAAACCACAACCTGCAAATTTTGAATAGAGTGGTCTTCTCCAGAGAAATGTGAGGCTGCTGGGAGATTTGTTCTGCTGTTATTAATGTTGAATCTGTGTGAATTCATACGCTGAGTCTCTGCCCTGTTTCCCCCACATAGAGGCCTGTGGTGGGACATTGCACACACATAATCAGATACACCACATTGGAAGACCTGCAGGAAAATGTCCCCTTAATTCTGTGCACCTACTGTGACTGTGGGACAGGTACACTGTCAGCGATGTGGATGTGCCTGCAGGTCTTGCATCTGTTTTGCAGGCAGGGTGAGGTGCCATTTTCAGTTGGGGCCTTCAGGGCACTCCGGACAATAATACACCCCTTGTGACAGCGGAAATACCTCTGGGGCCCACAGGAGCCCAGGGCTCACCAACGGTTACATCTATTCCCCAGTGGGCCATTCGTACTTTTTAAATGAAAATAATAAAGAAAGATTAATGATTTTATATGGTACTGGAGCACTTTTCCTTTTTTGAATATATTGCCCAAGGATCCACTGGGAGTCTTGGTGCACCTATGAACCTACGCCCAAGTCAATTTGATATTTCAGGAGTACTGCTGAGTATTCTTTTTCTGTTGTTTGAAATTACACACCTTGCCCTGTGAAGAAGTAGTACCTGGCAGTAGATCCATAGGGAAATCATAAGGTCTGTGTCCACAAGGTGCAGAAAGTCAAGGAAGAGTAGGAGCAGAAGACTTAACAGAAGATGCTTGAATGACAGAAGAAGGATGAGGTGCAGAGATACAAGAAGTATGGCACGAATTACCTCACCTGAGAAACCAGTTGATGACCGGGTCAACAGCAGTAAGGGGAGATCTAGGAGCAGAGTGCAGGAGGATTTTGGAAGAATATAAAACAAGATTTTCTTCCAATGTAGAGCTCCAACTTGCAGGCTTAAAGGTCCGGTATGGAAGTGAACAGAGTTGGCCAGAACTTCTTTATTGATGGAGGAGATGGACAAGAATTCTCTCAAGCAAAACACTGGCAACTAATAGATGAATAAAGCTGCCTTCAGAGCTAGAGTCCAAACACGCTGAAAGTTCAAGATTAGTATCACGTCAAAACCCTAGATGTTGAAGTTCAAATGTTCTTTGCCGCCATAGTATTGTTACTGATTACTGTTTTGTCTTCAGGCATACTTCTCCTCAGTGAGTCTGAATCTTTCTCCCTACATACTCTACATTGCCAGCTCATCTTTAATCTGACCTGCAATTCCCTCACTAAAAGTAGCTCTTATGTTTCCATTATTCCAAACCTGGAGGCCAAGATTTGGAATTGGATGGCGTATTGTCTCATGGTGGATTTGCTTTGTTGCAA
Source organism: Phyllomedusa bahiana (assembly GCA_025379985.1). Taxonomy (NCBI): domain Eukaryota; kingdom Metazoa; phylum Chordata; class Amphibia; order Anura; family Hylidae; genus Phyllomedusa; species Phyllomedusa bahiana. The sequence goes on from JAODAL010043755.1 coordinate 4,643, forward strand.
CTGAAGAAGCGAAGCACACCTTGGTTCCTCAAAGACCCTGCAGTGTGTGGCAAGGACATTCTGAAGATTAGACATTAATGTATCATCAAACTCTAGGCCTTTAAATCTAAAACAGCCACCTTGGACCCTATACTGATGTCTGCACAGAAAGGGGCAGCCGATGGAACTACCTCAGCTAGGAAGATGTCATTAATGATTGTGGACAGGAGCCACACAGCAGCTCACAACAGACAGGTTGTGGACAGCCTTGTATGTCATTGTTAATATTTTAAACTGAATTCACTAGACAATAGGTAGCCAGTGGAGGCACAAAGAAGAGGCGGCAGAATTGAGGGTAGATTAGAGTGTTAGACAGGAGGCCACAGAGAAGGATGTTGCACATACTATTAATTTTGTAGATCTAAGACTGAGAAAAGAACATATTTGTGGTTTGAAAGACAAGGCAGAGTCAAAGGTTATTCCAAGGCAACCAACTTGGTACTAAAGTCATAAGATAGGACAAAATAAGGGCAGTTATACAAAAGAATAACTGGAAAAAGAGTAGGGGTTCCAGTCTAAAGCTTCTAGGAACAACAACAAAAAAGAGCGTGAGATGAGGAGTTAGCATTTTAGTATGAGACATTTAACATTCGTTTGGTGAGGAATGAGGAGAGTTTGTAAGATTAGAAAGTGGTCTACTGTGTTTAAATGTCAGAGGCCAGATCTAGAATGATGAGCACAGAGTAATGACATAAGGCTTAGGAGTTTAGAAGATCACTAGCGACTTTACTTAAAGCGGTTTCAGAAGAATGGTGGGGTTAAAAGCCAGATTACAGAATGTCAAAAATGAATTGAATAAGAGTTTGGAAGTATAGTACAAGATAGGCATGTTGTTTGAGGAGTTTTAAGGCAAAGTGGAGTAGTAAAATGGGGTGATTGCTGAGGATGGGTCAAAGGATGGCATCCTTTGGTGTGATGGTTGCATGTGTAAAAGAAGGAAAGACAATAGTTGGAGGTGGGATAAGCAAAGTAATAAGTTTGGGGGGAGAGATAGGATAAGACTGGGTCAAGTGCATTTTTTGCGAGGTTAGCACTGTTGCCAAATCTAACTGAGGACAACATCCACATGAAGTACGCATGCTCTTCCCATGTTTGTGTAGGTTTCCTTCAGGTATTCCAGTTTCCCCCACACTCCAAAAAGTATAATAATAGGTAAATATAATCTATGGACCCTTGATGACAGGAACTTGGAGCAGCTTCATAAGCATGTATTATATGAAGCTATCATTCATACCCAGAGCATCAGAGAACTCATAAAGTAGTTATAGATAGCAGAAAGCACCCAATTAGTTATTCCCTATAAAAAAAAAAAAGTTGCTATTATACCGGCATAATAAATAACATGACTAACAATTTTCTGGCAATTTTCTTCAGTGCACAGTCTGCCATATGTGTGCACTACTGCAGCAGCAAGTCCAACATGAGTACCACTGTGACAGATGTGAGCATGTTGCTACTCTAGAAGCTCGTATTATAGATCTGGAAGAGCAGAATGCAACACTGAAGTGAAGCTCTCTTTGATCTGGTCATTTCTAACAAAGCAGAACTTGTCAGAGCAGTCATTGTTTCTGAAAACATTGGTAACAGCGACCACAATATACACTACTCACAAAAAGTTAGGGATGTTTGCCTTTTGGCTGAAAACTTCAGGATGAACATACAATTTCTTGAACATTTTTTAAATGAACTAAATGAGACCATTTCTTAACTTTAGAATGCACATGTCCAACTGTTCAGAGTTTCAGTTCTTTTTTCACAACTTGCTGATCTCTAACAAGAAGTTTAACGTCAAGATTCCCAACAAGTGTTTAATCCCAGAATTGCCCAATAAATTTAGGGGATCAATTTGAATTGGGATTTAAACAGTCCTCCTTATCATGCTGTTCACATTTTGACATCATGAGACCAAGACAACAGTACTTTTCCATTGTGATGCACCAACGAGGATGATCTGATTGAAGTGGTCACTGAGGTTAGAGTGTCACAGAGTGTCATCAGCAGGTTGCAACATAAATACAAAGAGACTGGAAGAGTCAAAGAAAGGCAAAGAAGTGAACATCCTCTGGCTACATCACACACTGATGACTGCTTCATTGTAAACAATGCCCTGTGGAACCAGATGATAAATGCCACACAACTCCAGGCACATTTAAGGGAGGTGAGAGGCAACCAGGTGTTACTACAGACCATTTGTAACGGCTTACATCAGTGTGATCTGTGTGCTAGGCAACCAGGAAGGGTACCTGACCGTTACCTGACCTGGCTGATGCATAGCGATCTACTTGACGTTTCCATATTTTGGGCACCTAATTTCGTCAGATAAATTTAACTTTCATCACTGAAAGAAAGGCCCACTGGTCTCCATCCAGCATGGTTTTCCCCCCTAGCCGAAAGAAAATGATCCTGTCCCTGGGGTTGGTCAGGTTATTGACACAGCCCAGCTGATTAAATGGTTATAAATGGTCTACTGACAATTGCCTCTCCCCTTCCCTTAAATGTGCTATTTTGTGGGGCTTCTTCACCCTGTTCCCCAGGGCACGTTTACATTGGAACGTATGTGCAAATGTACCCAAAGGAGCCCACCTCTTTCCCTTTTGGGGGCTCCCCATCTCTCTCCTTGAACCCTGCTGGGACTTGTGACACTCTAATTCTGGTCCTTAGTTGAGAGATCTGCTTAAAGCCACCCTTTAATACGGTTGTTCAAATTTTAAGGTTTTTTTGTTTATAAGGGTTTTAAAAGTCACAGCAATGTAGTTTTAAACCATTTCAAATTGATCCCCCAAAAGTATTAGGCATTTAGGGTCAAACACCGTTGTGAATTTGCCTTAATTCCCTTGTTTTGAGATCAGAAGTTGTGAAAAAGACAGAAACATTGAAAATTGAACATTTGCATTTTAAAATTAAGAGATGGTCTCATTTAGAGCATTTAAAAAAAAAAAATTCAAGAAATTTTATGTTCATCTTGAAATTTCAACCAAAAGCCAGATATCCCTAACTTTTTGTGAGTAGTGTATTTACTGTTTTAACCTAAACTGGTAAAAAACAGGCACAGGCTGAGAGGGCAAAACATTTAGGGTGACATGTCAGAAAAGAGGTGCTTCCCAAACTTTCAGTTTTAAGGCGCATTAAATGAGTGTATAATGAGCCTGAATAAATAAACCTGCCAAAAATCTGGCATGTGGTATGCCTTGTATAACATATTTAATGCGCATAATTTAGGGGTATACCAAACAAAAGGCGCATAGCATATCATTACTAGCATATTTGATGCGCCTACTTTAGGTATATTCAAAAGTGTCAAATGCGCCTAGTTTGGTGTACGACAGTTCATTTATATAGAGAATACGGAGTCAACAGTTGTTTGGTGCAAAATGCACCAAAAAATGGTGCAGCCCTAATAGGACATGTCGCCCTTAATTTTACAATGTACTCCTAAAAGGTAACAAGTATAGACGATTAAAATTAAATCCAGCATGACTTCTACCTTCAGTTAAAAGGGCATTCAAAAAATAAAAAGGGCATAAGAAAATATAAGTCAGAGGGGTCAGCATTAGCCTTTAAAAATGACAAAGAGCTTAATAAAATCTGTAAAAAGATGAATAAATTAGCTGAATGAAAGGCAGGTGGCCAAGGACAGCAAAACAAACACCAATAAATTCTTTAACCCCTTAACTTTTATTTTTTCACCTACATATAGTTATGAGGGCTTTTATTTTGCGAGACAAGATGTACTTTCTAATAGTGTCTTTGACTGAATACACTGTGAAACCACAAAAAATTGTTAGTGGGGCAAAATGTGAAAAAAAAGGAACCTGCTCCATGTTTGCATTTTTTTATAAAGGCATTTCCTTTTTGGTATAAATTATGCATTATCTGTATTCTTCAGTTTGAAACCACTCCAGCATTACCAAATATTTAGGGATTTCGTTATTTAAAAGTACTGTAAAAAAAAATCCAACTATTCTTTAAATTTGTGCCACAAAGCCATTTTCTGTGGCAATAACTTTTTTGTGCTTCCACTTATTGACCGGAGTGAGATTGTATTTTTTGTGGACTGGAGTGTTCTTTCTATTGGTACCATTTTGAAATAGACTTTTATGATCACTTTTTTATTTAAATTTTTAGGTGATGTGAAATGATCAAAAAACTGCAATTTTGGAGTTTGAAATTTTTTCTTCTACAGTGTGCAGCGTATGGGATTAATGAGGTGCTATTTAATAGATATTTTTTATACTTTAAATGCAATATGGGGAACAAAGATGGAGGTTCTAGCACTTCCTGCGTGGGGCGGTTAGTGTTACAGCCGCAGACATGTCGGTGATTGAGGCCTGTCCTGAGTTTTATGGTGTTGGCAATCTTCTTTTAGTCTAGGCCATCTTTATGTAGAACAACAATTCTTTTTTTATTTAGATCCTCAGTTCTTTGCTATGAGGTGCAATACTGAACATCCAGTGACCAGTATGAGAGAGTGTGAGAGTGATAACACCAATTTTAACACACCTGCTCACCTAACACAAAGTGGAGGGAAAATAGAAAATTGGGAAGAATTTGTCCATTTTTACATATGGGTATGCCCACTTTTGTTGCACATGAAATTAGACATTGAAGGATGTGTGTTAAGTTACTTTGAGTGTATACCAAATTTACACTGTTTATACAAGCTACACACTATTTTGTGTGGTAAAATCATATGTAGAGATGGGCGAATTTCTAAAAAATTAGATTCGCCGACTTCGCCGAATTTTCCGACAAAATTCTTTTCGGTCCGAATTACTTCGGGATGAATTGCGTTAAAAAACAGCTATTTGCAGGCTGCACAGAGCCTGTAGGGCTGTAGAATGTTGTGCCATGCTTAAATATGCAGAGGGAGCTTGGTTTGGTCTTCATACAATGTTGTGTTTTAGTATGACATGCATATGACTGCCGCCGCTCTTAGAATCGCTTCACTATAAAAATCACTGGGCACTTAAGAGGGCAAAACTGACCAAAAAACTGAAGCGGGAATGTAGCCTGATAAAGTCATGGCAGCGCCAGCTGAAAAATAACAAGCTGAGGGCCCAGGTGGCAACATCAGTGACAGAGTGTGGAGGTTATGGCAGCAGCCACAGCAGCATGAGGTCAGAGAGTGGCACAATGACATTCTGGAGGTGGCAAAAACAGGAGTAGGCCACAGAGTGGCACAATGACAGAGTGTGGAGGTGACGGCAGCAGCCACAGCAGCATGAGGTCAGAGAGTGGCACAATGACATTCTGGAGGTGGCAAAAACAGGAGTAGGCCACAGAGTGGCACAATGACAGAGTGTGGAGGTCATGGCAGGAGCAACAGCAGCAGCATGAGGTCAGACAGTGGCACAATGACATTCTGGAGGTGGCAAAAACAGGAGTAGGCCATAGAGTGGCACAATGACAGAGTGTGGAGGTCACGGCAGGAGCAACAGCAGCAGCATGAGGTCAGACAGTGGCACAATGACAGAGTGTGGAGGTCACGGCCGGAGCAACAGTAGCAGCATGAGGTCAGTCAGTGGCAAAATGACATTCTGGAGGTGGCCAAAACAGGAGTAGGCCACAGAGTGGCACAATTACACAGTGTGGAAGGCACGGCAGCAGCCACAGCAGCATCATGAGGTCAGACAGTGGCACAATCACAGTCTGGAGGTGGCAAAAACAGGAGTAGGCCACAGAGTGGCTTAATGACACAGTGTGGAGGTCACGGCAGGAGCAAAAGCAGCATCATGAGGTCAGACAGTGGCACAATGACAGAGTGTGGAGGGCACGGCAGCAGCCACAGCAGCAGCATGAGGTCAGACAGTGGCACAATGACATTCTGGAGGTGGCCAAAACAGGAGTAGGCCACAGAGTGGCACAATGGCACAGTGTGGAGATGACATCATCAACAGCAGCAGCATGAGGTTAGAGAATGGCACAATGACAGAGTGTGGAGGGCACGGCAGCAGCCACAGCAGCAGCATGAGGTCAGACAGTGGTACAATGACATTCTGGAGGTTTCATAATCAGGAGTGGGCCACAGAGTGGCACAATGACACAGTTTGGAGGTCACGGCAGGAGCAACAGAAGCAGCATGAGGTCAGACAGTGGCACAATGACAGAGTGTGGAGGGCACGGCAGGAACAACAGTTTTAGCATGAGGTCAGACAGTGGCACAATGACACACTGTGGAGGTGGCAAAAACAGGAGTAGGCCACAGAGTGGCACAATGAAAGAGTGTGGAGGTCATGGCAGGAGCAACAGCAGCAGCAAGAGGTCAGAGACTGGCACAATGACCAGGGTGTGGAGGTGACCGCAGCAGCAACAACAGCAGCAGCAGCATGAGGTCATAGAGGAGCACAATGACAGAGTGTGGAGGTGGGGGGCAATACCAGTCCCTGGTAAAGATGGGTGGCGGCATCAGAATAGTGGCTGAGACAGGTAGTTTGAACCAAGACTCATTTCTCAAAGTTTTGGTGAGGCATCATGGGTGATGTAATCTGACGCCTAAGGCATTGGTGTGTGGAAATCCACTCATTTCACCAGACAATGCTTCTGCTCCAGTGTCCTCCTCCTCCTCCAGTTCAGTCCCCACCGGACTCATGTGGCCGCGAGATGTAGACGCCATGTCTCCAGTCTCCTGCCCAGACAGATTTTTCAGCATCTGTTCCAGGACATGAAGCAGTGGAATGACGTTATTCATCCCGTAGTCCTGGCGACTGACAAACAACGTGGCCTCTTCTAATGGCCTTAGCAAACGGCAGGTGTCACGCATGAGCTGCCACTGGCTGACATCAAAGTTACACAGGGGAGTACTCCTGTCCGCCTGATCATCAAAAAATTGTTAATGGCCTTTCTCTGTTCATACAGTCGGTCCAACATGTGCAGGCTGGAATTCCAACGGGTGGAAACATCGCATATCAGCGTGTGTTGGGGGAAGCCGTTATGCCGCTGCAACTGAGGAGGGTGTTCCTGGCTTTGTAGGTATTAATGAAGTGCATGCACAGTTTCCTGGCCATTTTCAGAATCTTCTGAAGATTGGTGGAAGTCTTCAGGAACCTTTTCACAACCAGATTGAACACGTGCGCCATGCAGGGCGCATGGACTATCCCTCCTCGGTGCAGCACGGACACCATGTTCCTCCCATTGTCCGTCACCATGGTTCCGATTTGCAGTTGGCGCGGAGAAAGCCACACATCGATTTTTTGCTGCATGACGCGGAGCAGTTTCTCCCCTGTGTGACTTCGTTCGCCGAGGCAAGTCAGGTGTAGAACTGCATGACACCGCTGTGCCCTACACATGTGGTATGATGGAGCAGTACTTGTGGAGGCTGAGATGGTGGTGGTGGTGGAGGAGGAGGAGGCGGACATTGGTGCAGGAGCAGCAGTTTGAGAACATGGAGGAGAAAGCGGCGTCTCCTGTTCAAGTTGTTGGTGTGCCTGGGCAGGAAGCACATTCACCCAGTGGGCCGTAAAGGACATGTACTGGCCCTGACCGTAGTTACAGCTCCACACGTCCGTGCTGCCGTGCACCTTGGAACAAACCGATAAGCTCAAGGACTGGCCCACCTTCTGTTCTACAAAGGGCTGGTACTGCCTTTTTGGAAAAGAAATTACGGCTTGGAACTCTCCACCTCGGCTCGGCACAGGCCATTAATTCTCTGAACGGTGCAGAGTCCACCATCTGGAAAGGGAGGGACTGCAGTACCAACAACTTGGACAGGAGCACGGTCAGCTTCTGCCCCTTAGGATGGTTGGACGCATACTGTTGTCTCTTTGCAATCGTCTCGTTGAACGACTGCTGGCGCCATGAGTAGCAAGGAGCAGGAGCATCTGGACCGGGAGATGATGGCAAAGAAAAACAGCTCCCTTCTGCAGGGGTGGTGGAGCCTTGACTGGCTGCAATTGCATGTGTGCCACTGGCCACTGCTGCTGCGGCGGCGGCAGGATGGACCACCACATCTGAGCCACGTTTCTCCCAGGCCACCGGATGGTGACGCTGCATGTGTTGACGCAGGGCCGTGGTGCCAACGTTAGCTCCCTGCCCACGCTTCACTTTCTGCCCACAGATTCTACATATACCCATATTCGGCTCCTCCTGTGTCTTACCAAAGAACTGCCACACTGCCAAGTAGCTGATTTTACCACCAACGCTCCGCACTGAGTGACTACTACCGCCACTGCCTCACTGAGCCCCTGTGCTGCTATTTTCTTGGACCTGCGAAGCGGGTTATCTACCCTGTGGTCGCTTGGCTCCTGACCTCACACTGCTGCTAACCTGCTGACTCACGGCCACACAACCCACTTGCTGGCTGCGCCGCTGCCTGACGCGCAAGCTGACGCCCTCTTCTCCTGATGATGATGAAGCCCTTGCTTCACCCGGCTCCCAAATGCGGTCGGCTACATCATCATTGATTATTGTTTCATTTTCACTGCTGTCCTCCTCACTGGTCTTGGTATGCATAGGCTGACCCCTCACAACATGACCTCCCATGCCACTCTCCACATCTATACTTTGCCGCCTACTGCAAGAAGCAGGGGATATTGGCCCCATTTCTCCGCTGCCAAGTAGCTGCTGACTGTCCTCCTCAAATTGTTCATCCTCGCTGTATAGTGTCGCTGAGCCCAGACCACATAGTAGATCTCTGGCTGAGGGAACTGGATGGGACAGTGGCGGGTTGAGGACAGGTGAGGGCTGCTGACCCGCTCCCGGGCCATGCCAACTAAGGGTTGTGTCTGACGTTCCCACCGACTCTTGGCTGGGGTTGTCAGATGTCATCTGGGAGGAAGTGGATGACCTAGTCAACCAATCAAGAACCATTGGGTTGCTGAACAACACACGGCAGCTAGATGACACCGGCAGTTCTGGCCTCACCGAGTGACCCCTGCTGCGACGTCCCCTTACTGTGCTGTGACCTGGGCTTGCTCCAGGAATGTTTGTGCCACTCGCATATGAAGAGCCTGCCATCTCTCTGTCTGACATTCTGTTTGTTCTAAAATGTACAGACTCTGTTTAATGAAGATATCTGTATATGATAAAAACACACCCTGTATTTGACTCCAAATGAACCCACTAACAAGCTTGGGTAACCCTTGGATATAAATTGCGCTCCACAAATGGCCAGGAAATATTTACTTGTATGTGCCATTTAAAAACACTGTGTACTTTACTGAATATAAAAGTATAAACAGGTTTAATTAACCTTCGGATATGAATTATGCTACTCAAAATTTCTTCTTTGGTGTTGAAAAAACCCATTTCTTTTACTGACCACAACAGCAGAAAAACACTTAATTAACCCTTGGATGTAAATTGCGCAAAAGAAATGAGCTGCCAAAAATTACCAGCTTTGTAGCGTGTTAAAACGGCGTGTATTTTACGGAGCACAACAGCAGAAAAACGCATAATTAACCTTCGGATATGAATTATGCTACAGCCAAAATTTCTTCTTTGGCATTGAAAAACACTGTTTCTTTTAGTGACCACAACAGCAGACAAAAAACACTGAATTAACCCTTGAATGTAAATTTCGCAACAGAAATGAGCTGCCAAAAATTACCAGCTTTGTAGCGTGTTAAAACGACGTGTATTTTACGGAGCACAACAGCAGAAAAACGCTTAATTAACCTTCGGATATGAATTATGCTACAGCCAAAATTTATTCTTTGGCATTAAAGAACAACGTTTCTTTTACTGACTACAACTGCAGAAAAATACTTAGTTAACCCTTGGATGTAAATTGCGCAAAAGAAATGAGCTGCCAAAAAGTACCAGCTATGTAGTGTGTTACAACGACGTGTATTTTACTGAGCACAACAGCAGAACAACGCTTAATTAACCCTTGGATCTAAATTGCGCTAAAGAAATGAGCAGCCAAAAATTAAGTGGTATTTGGATTGTAAAAACGCTGTTTCTTTAACTGAATACAACAGCAACAGGCTTAGATAACCCTGGGATATTCAATGTTCTCAAGAACTGAGCAGATAGCATTAAAATGTATATGCAGCTGAATTGGACGCATACTGGACATCAATTCCAATACCCCACAATATCAAAATGTAAGAGAAGCAGTCTCTGAGACAAGCTGTGACACCCCCCAAAAAATCGCTGCATAAAAGTTAGTTCTTTAGTGTGAGATCTCAGCAGCAGCAGCTTCACAGCACAGTGAGAGCAGTGTGAACTGCCAGCGTTGCGCCCGGACTTATATACTGCGGTGACGTCACAGAATCCCGCCGGTCTCTGATTGGCTTCATCTCTGCACATGCCATTGAGGGTCCTCCTTTCTTCCTCCCAGACTTCTTTGCCCCATGTAATGCCATGTGCTCGCAGCCATTTTATCAATTAAAAACACGCTTCGTTCCCGCGAGTCACCCCAAACTTCGACTTCATTTAGAATTAAAGTTTTCCTGAAATTCTAAACGAATTCCACTTCGTTTGAATCGATTCGCCCTTCTCTAATTATATGTCTTACAAAAAAAAATTTGAACTGTGAAAATGGCAAATTTTTTTTAATTTTTCACAAATAAAAACCAATTGTGTGTACCAACATTTATTAGTAACTTAAAGCACAATGTGTAAAAGTATCAAAAAGTTATTCTCACACAGTGACACGTGAGATTTCAAAAGTGGAGTTCTGTCATAGAGGTCAAAACTGGCTGTGTCCTTATGGGGTTAAAGAGATTAGCAACTCCCAATGTAAACAAGCCCTGGCTGCAGATCATGGTCAGGTGTTCAGAGGCAATAAGTGATTAGAAATTGGAGGCCACTGTCATTCTGTATGTTTAAGTCACACATGATGATGGCGGGGAAGTCAGTTGAAATAAAGTGTTGCCGGTTAGTGCAGTGTGCAAAAAAAGGTGGTGGGGCTTGGTGGTTAGTAAATGACAGCTATTTGGAGGATGGAGAGAAATTATATTAAAGGGATTTTCTCACTACAATGATTGGCTTTTAACATGTAGGGACAGATAATATTGAAGACTTTTTCTAAATACTTTGCTTTGCTGATTTGTAACAGGAATAGCTAGGAAAAGCATAGCTGATGTGTCAATCATTGTTACAAACCAGCCCACAGTTTAAACAGAATGTGTGATTCTAAAGCTGGCTGTGGCTGTGAAACTGCATGGTGAGAAAAGCCCTTCAAGACAAAGTGTCCTTCAACAGAAGAAAGGGCTAGGGTGGGTAGAAGTGGAGTTGGGTTAATTGTGCAGTTGTTTTATAAAAGAAGCCTAATGCCTCTAAGTTTTTTTCCAGGGCAAGAAGTTAGACTGATTAAAGGTCAACATTAAAGACTCTATGGGGGAGATCCAGGTTAAGGGGAATGGAGTTATTTAATGTAGGAAAGATTGTTGCAGACAGAGCTTGAATGTCATAGACACTGAGGCAAGCAAATGGGTTTAAAATATGTCGCTTTATTTTTCATAGGAGTTTTTAAAAAAATGTATGACTCTAAGTCATGTATTGGCTATTGCTTATTAGCCATTGGATAAGACCATAATTTAATCCATTGTGCGAAGTTATTAGAGTACAAGAAGAGAACATTTCAGAGAACTTTTAGTGTTAATATACTAAAATTTTTTAAAAACAAACACAATTGTAATAAATTTACCATATCTCTATTGATTTGCTTTTAGGGATTTGGTTGAATGTGAAAGATGTTGAATTAATCTCCTGATTATTTAAATGTATTTTTTACATTTTCTAAGCTTTGAAACAAGAATTTTAATTAAAAAAGCATTGTTGGAGTGGATCAGTTAGGACTAACACAGGGTAGTTGTGGATCCTCTGGGCTACCGCAAGTGATGATGGTATAGATGCAGACCACGCCAAGGATCGAAGTCTAAGGGGGCCCCCAGTCTCCAATGGAGCCTGCCGCAAGGCTGGATGGACTTCGCTGCAAAGAACCCCCAGGTCGCCACCCCTGACATGTCTACTTGAGGTGACAGCTAAAGTGCAGGATGTTGGACACAGCAGAAATATAACGCACTGGTAAACCAGGGGTTAATGCAAGTAACACTGGGGTAAAATCAGAAACGGCAACTAACTCAGCAGACAGAGATCAGAAGCAAGGAAGGTACATGACTAAAAATCAATGAACTGACACTGGAGCAGAGGCAGGAAGTTCCTTAAATTACAGGAGTTCAAAGGTCATTGGACAGGTAATTAGAGAACTGTCCCTTTAAATCACAGAGAGATGCCACGCATGCCCTAGAGGTGGCGCGTGCACACAATGGACACCCTGGAGCAGGAGCGAGGATAGGTGAGTTAAACCACCACCGAGAACTGAGAGCTCACCGCAGTAGAGAAAGAGGTAACATCTGGGACATGGCCATGCCCACGGTCCCGAACAGGAGCCACGGCATGGACTGGGACTGCAACAAGGGACAAAGGAAAGGCACAGGCATGTCCGCGGTCTGAGGAAGGGACCGCAGCTTGGACCATGACAAGCATGATAACATGGCATTGATATTTCACTGCTACCACTAACAGCAAAATAAAAATCAATTTTCATGCAATAAAGAAAGATATTGCTTGAAAACAGACAAGTTGCTGTGCCAGAATTCTGGCACAAAATAATGTTGTACATGCTTTAACCACATTTTTATATACAGTACTTCTACATCTAGTCTTACAAATGGGCGTGTCCTTAGCAACGGGGGCATGATTTAGTGTTAAAGGGGACATGGCTTTATGTGTGCCAAAATTTGGGCGCAGTAAGTGACTTAAAGTAAATCCAACTTAAAAATGGAAAGGGTTAGACTACCTTTTTTGACCGCCCCAATTTATAAACACAAAAAGGGATGAGCGTTTATAATCAACAAATTTTGAAATCAGCACGTTTTTTTGACTGATCGAAATTAGGTACAACTGCAGATTATCTAGACAAATCCCATTTTGGGCCTTCCTGACATTTTGGCGCCCAAATCGCTTAGACAAGAGCAGGGGAGCTGGGTGTGCACCATGAAGGGAATTTAAAAGGTTGTCATTGCTGGAAAAAACACATGACCCGTTTTCTAGAACAGCATTTCCTGTTCATACATGTTTTCAGGTCTCTCACTAGAGCAAACGGTCTAATCTCCTCAATACACTCAGCCAGAGACACAGTTCTTCTCTTTTTTTCAACAGATAACTAGTTTTTACTTGAACATTAAAATAGATAGATTAGAGAATTTCATTTTTATTTTTATTAACAGAACTTTTAAAAAGAACCACTAGCCTGCACAGCCGTGGTGGGGGGGACAACAGACAGACAGGCGGGTTTGGGAAAGGAGGGTGTATATTGGCGGGGCCGACCCGCTTTGAACCGCATTGAAAGGGCATTTTTTTTACCATTTTTTGGCCAAAAACCCCTGGGACCTAGGTGAAATTGTACCTTTTTTTTTGTCAGCCCAGTTTTTTTAAAAAGAGCCACCTTGTACTTACTTAGGATCAAAATTTTCTAGTAACTGTTAGAAAATTTTTTTCTTGGGTGAAAAAAAACACCTTTTTTATCCTTAAAATTTTTTAAATAGCGTTTTTCATTTTTGGGCAGCCCAGTTTTGTTAAAGAGCCCCTTTTTTACATTAGGATACAGAAATTTTTTATAACTGTTGTATTTTCATTGGTGAAAAAACTCCTTTTGTTATCCTATAATTTTTTAAAACTGTTTTTCCACTTTGACAGCCCAGTTTTTTTTAAAAGGCCCCCCTTGTACTTTTTAGGATACAAAAAATTTCTAAATGCGGTGTTTTTCATTGTGCAAAAACCCCTTTCTAACCGAAAACTTTTAAATAGCTGTTTTTTCATTTTGTGCACCCCAGTTTTGTTCAAAGACCACCGACTGGATACAAAAAATTTTCTAAAACTGCTGGTGCATTTCAAGGTGCAAAAACCACCTTTTTTTATCTTATAACTTTTAAATGCGTTTTTTCATTTTAAAGGCACCCCGTTTTTTCAAAAACCCACTTTGTACTTAAATTTGGATACAGAAAATTTTCTAGTAACGCTGGTGTTTTTTCTTTTGGGTGCAAAAACCACCTTTTTTTATCCGTAAAACTTTAAATAGCTTTTTTTTTCATTTTGGTCAGCCCAGTTTTGCAAAGAGCCACCTTGAAATTTTACTTTAGGATACAGAAAATTTTCTAGTAACTGTTAGTGTATTTCTTGGGTAAAAACCACCTTTTTTGTCCGTATAACTTTTAAACAGCTGTTTTTTCCCTTTAGTGCAGCCCGTTTTTGTTCAAAGATCCACTTTGTCAAAATTTTTGGATACAGAAATTTTCTAGTAACTGCGGGTGTATTTTTTTTGTAAAAAACCCCCTTTTTCTATCCGTAAAACTTTTTAAATACTTTTTTCTTTTTGGGGGCAGCCCATTTTGTTCAAAGACCACCTTGTACTTACTTTGGATACGAAATTTTCTAGTAACTCTGGGAAATTTCTTTGGGTGAAAAAAACCACCTTTTCTTATCCGAATAACTTTAAAATATCTTTTTTACTTGGTACAGCCCAGTTTTGTTCAAAGAGCCCCTTGACTTACATTAGATACAGAAATTTTCATAACTGCGGTGTTTTTCATTGGTGCAAAAAAAACCTTTTTTTATCCGATAACTTTTAAATACTTTTTTCACTTTGGGCAGCCCATTTTTTGTTCAAAAGCCCCCTTTTGTTTCTTAAATTAGGATACAAAATTTTCTAGTAACTGTTCCGTGCTCATTGCTGCAAAAAAACCCAAATTTTTCTCACCGTGTAACTATTGAAAGTTTTATTGCGCCGTGAATCTCATTTTGGCGCATATAGCCACTTGAATGAAGTTTGTTTAAAAACTATCAATTCCTTGTCCTACGGGGCATTGTAAATCCCTGGGACTAAGGAGAACACTGTTTTTTTGCTTACTTTTCTTCCCCAACCGCTTTCACAGGTTTTTCGCTAAAAAAAATTTTTGTTTCTAATCCATGGCTGTAAAATTAAGGTTTTAAAGCTGTGATTGCCGTCTTTCAATAACAACTGAAAAAACCTTTCCACACCTTCAAAAAATTTTTTTTTTTTTCTGAACTGGAGCGAAATGCGGGGTAAGCGAGAAAAGAGAGAAAGGAATTTGAGAGGTACGAAGAAGGCTCCTTCCATTCGGGCGAAACAAACGAAAGCCAGCATCGGGGTTGCAGCCCCCGTCAGGCCTGTCATCGGGGGGTTCGGTGGCCCTGTGACACCCAATAACAAAACACGTTCCCAAAACGGTTTTTCAGGTTAATGCAACCGCATCCACATCTTACCTCCTCTACTCCCATCACGGCCACAAAATGTCATCATCCACCCGCAGCATCCTAAAACATGAAGCAAAGGGAAAGCCCAAAATGTCAACTCGCACCCACCACGTTGATAAACCATTTTCAAAGCCCTCTTTGATACAAAAATGCGGTTTTGCAGAAGGCATTTCAAAAGATCAAGGGGCCAAAAGGGAAATTTTTTGTCTCTCGACGCCCTTTTTCTGACCATCAGAGGGAGGAAAAGGAAACCAGTCCAGTCAGTTGCCACAAATCCCGGGGGTCGCAACCCCTTTGCAGTCCTTTGCTTGTAGCCCGCACTCCAGGATGCAGAATGCAGGACCAGGAACCACCGTGATGAGATGATGATGACGACCCCTTTTCGAACAACGGTCTTTTCAGCAAATTTGCTTCGGGGCCGCTTTATCACTTCGAGAGGAAGACGAGGGTAAGCAGTATGGGGGGCCCGCCCAAAAAGGGAGAGGGGGTCGCACAAGTCCGTTGAGATTATCCCCCCATTACTCGCGAAAAAACTGCCCCCCCGCTTACGCCGCAAAAGGTCCCGACCTCTCAAGCCTGGGCCTTTTTTGAGCAAGCCTCTATTCACCCATCGATTCTATGCTGCCTTTTCAGTAAACCATCAAAGGGAAAAAAATCTTTGGGTTTAAACCCCCACCACAGTCACACAAAACAGCGAAAGTAAGTTGAAATGGAGGGGAAAACTTGGCCAAAAAGGGCCCCACCAATCCCGGTTTTCCAAAACGCACACCCCTGTCTCCGTCCCCTCCACCCCACAACCAAGCTTCCTCACTCCCATGCCCAGATCATTTTCAAAGACGTCCTCCGCTTCAGCCTCCACCGTCGCCCGAGACCCCCACACCTCCCAAAACCCCCCTAAATCTTCTCCTCCACCAGATGACCTGCACGCGTACAGTGGCCAGTTAGCAGCCGCCTTCGTCTACCAGGGTTTGGGGCGAAAAACCTTTTAGCCCAAACCACCCAAAACCAAAAACCGAAGCGGGATTGCAGCTTTTTGGGCCTTTGGAAATGTTTCCCTTTTTCCCCCTCGGTTTTGGGCAAGATGGGTTCCACCACAAACATGGCCCTTTTCCCCCCCCAATACCCAAAGCGACAGGCATTTTTTTCCCCAAAAAGCCGTGCCTGCCCCGGCCAGCCACTTGTCATCTAAAATTTTAAGCGCTTGTCTGCACGTGTCCGGCAAATCCATCTCACAACCGAATAAGGACTAGTAACACGGCCAACCGCTATATCTCTTGACAGCTCACAGAGTCAAAACCTTCCAACCTCTTAAATTTTTTATCTTTCTGAACATGGAGCGAAATCAGTTGGTAACACAAAGAGAGGAGGGGACAGGAGGTAGAGGTACAGAAAGTCTCCTTTTCCAGTGCGGGGCGAAAACACCAACCAGCGGATCGTGGGTTGCAGGACCTCAGCCTGCATCGGGGGGTGGGTCCCCTTTGGACCTCAATAACGAACAGGTTGCCAAATCTTTCTCATTTTAATGAAACCTATCCAGCATCTTACCTCCCGTACTCCCAGTCAGGGGCCCACAAATGCATCACACATCGCAGCATCCCCCAAACCATGAAGCAAGGCAGCCCAAATGTCAACTCCTACCCACCACTGTTGTAATCCATTTTCTGAAGACCTTTGATGACAAAAGGGGTTTTGTTGTCAAAAGGGCTTTTCAAAAGATCAAGGGGCCAAAAGGGGAAAGTTTTTGTCCTCCTGACCCCCCTTTCTGATCCCATCAAGGGGGAGAAGGGAAGCCCTCCATTGCCACAAATCCCAAGCGGTCGTCAACCCTTGCAGTGCCGTTGTTTTACCCCCGCACTCCAGGATCAGAATGTCAGACCAAAAACCCACCTGTATAAGATGATAAGATGACGACATTGCGGTACAACTTTCTTTTCAGCAAATTTCTTGCGAGCGCTTCATCAGGGTCGGGGGAGAAGACGATGGGGTAATGCATAGGGGGTCCCGCCTCAAAAAGGGGAGGGGGCGGTCGCACAAGTCCGTTGAATTATTCCCACCATTACATCACGAAACACTGCCCCCGCTTATCCCCTCGAAAAGGCCAGGACCCCCCAAACCGGGCCCTTTTTTTGAGCAAGCCTCGATTCACCCTCGAGTCATAGCTGCCTTTGAGAAAACCACATAAGGAAGAACTTAGGTTTTAACCACCCCCAAAATTGTCTATCACATGAAAGCGAATTAAGTTGAAATGGGGGGAAACTTGCCAAAAAAGCCACACCAACCCGGCTTCCAACCACTTTTCACACCCTCTGTCTCCGCCTCCCCTCCTCCCCAACCAAGCGTTCCTCAGCTCCCCATTCTCCAGAGTATTATCAAAGATCGCCCCCTCCGCTTCACCCCACCGTCGCCCAGTACCCCCCAGCACCTCCAAACCCATCCTAATTTTCCCCCTTCCACCTTTACCGCACGTCTACGTGGCCATCTACAGCCACCTTCTGCCCTACCAGGGGGGACAAAAGAAACCTTTACCCCCAAACCAACCCAAAGCCAAAAGCCGGGAAATGTGGGCATTGCCGGGTTTTTTTGGGCCTTGAAATGTTGCCTTTCCCTGGTGGACACAGAGGGTTTTCCGCCACATCAGGGCCCTTGCCTGCCCCCAAACCAAGCGACGGGCTTTTCTCTCCAAAAACCCGGCCTCCCCGGGCCAGCCACTGTCACAAAATTTCAAGCCTTGTCGCACGTGCCCGGGCAAACCCCAACCACAACCGATTAAGGACAAGTAAAGGCCAAGGCCCCTAATCTCTGTGAAAGCCACGGGTAGCTGACTATTCTCGGGGGAAACCGGGCTCCAGTTTGGTGCAGCTTTTAAAAACCGGGGGGATGGTGCAGGGTTCTTTCCCCCAAGGTCCAGAGCATCACGGCCCATAAAACCACCTGTTAAAAATTAATCTGCTTGAGACCTCAAACACAGGGGGATTTGGGTGGCTCCGCAACGAGATCGAGCGCTGGCGGGGGACAAGAACCTTTGCCGGGCAAGGGGGGTGTGCGATAACGCAAATCTCCGGGCCGCCCTTAAGATCGGTAGGCTGGCCCCCCCTTGCCGGGCACGTCCTGAACCTCGCGTCCAAATTTCTAAAGCACTACCCTGTCTGGACTGCCTCATGAGGAAGGCTCGGGGCTGACCCACACCCGCCTTTGCACCCCGCTTCGTCCCGCCTGCGTGTTGCGGGGCGCAAATGGGTCACCCGAAACCCGTCCTTGTTACTCCAAAAAAAAACACGGGGGGAAATTCCACCCCCACACTCCAGTTTGTGGCACAGCGAAAATGCCTTTCCAGTACGAAGTGCCACATGGCCTGAAAAAACATGCGGACCTCGGTGTTGACCACCAAAAAGGGGGAGGCAGTGAAAAGCTCTGCACCATCCTTGCCAGTTTGAAGAACCACCAAAATGGCAGGCGGAAATGCCCTTTCACTAGCTTTGGGTGACTTAGTTCGGAACAACCTTGGGACATCTAAAACATCAGGTCCCACCACGACGGAGGAGGAGAGGGAACCCAAATGCGGACATGGAGCCTTTCTCTCCGTCAATCCAGAAGGCCCACATTTCACAACTTTATGGGTTTTCATTAGGCATGGTTGGGGGTCCAGTCTGGGCAAGGCGCACCCCACTCTAGTTAAGCTCTGGGGAAAGTGGGGGCTGTTTTGGGGGGCGGGGGAAGTGGATGGGGAGGAGGGTTTTCCGGGACACCGACTTTTACCAATGCCCTCCTTTGGAAAAGGTTTGAGGGATTTAGGCGGAGGAGGAAATGAGGAAGATAATTTGCTATGCCCCTCCCCAGAGGCTTGGAAATCAAGGCCCATCTCTCACTAGGCTGAACCCCCATTTCCTCCAAAAAGACCTCGCATTACTGGGGGGCCCACCCCCCCTCATCCCCGAAAAACAAAACTCACACTTTTCCCTTCCCCCACCCAAAAAGGAAAAAAACGGGAATTTGGGAGACCGTTTTTTTGGATCAACTGAAAGACATCTGTTGCGTCTGTTTCATGTTCTCAAATGTCACTGTAAAACGTCAGAAACGGACAGCAAAAGGCCAAGCGCAGCAGCAGGCATTGTGGCGAACCCTAATGGGTGACACGGCAATCTTTTTTTACCACCCACCAAAGAAAATAATGCGGGGAACAAACAACAACCCGAGACCGCTTCCCCCGGGTTAAGACATGGTGCACCCACGTCTTTAACACCGAGTTTTTTTGGATATGTTCCGAACCCAATCGCTTCTAGGGACCAAAAAGGAAAGAATGGCCCGACCCGCTCCCACCCAAAAAGGGGGGGTTTTCCCCCCGCGCCACATCAATCTGGGCGGGGCCACACACTGGAGGATCATTACAGACAAAACCCCCGGGTTTCCACATCAAGATGAAAACACATGGACCGATGAATTGTGGCCCCAATTCTGAGGGCACAGATTATTGCCGGGCTACTTCACATTCCCTCTTCCCAAAAAAAATGGCCCCCCTTTAAAACTCTTTTTTAAAAGACATTTCTTACGCAAAATTTTATTTTCAGTTCCCAAAAGTCATTTTTGCTGGTTTTCGGGAGGAAATAAAAACCCCAATTGACACGGTTGCTGAAAAAAACTTATACCGTTACCACTTCTTCATTTAAAATTTTTCGCACTGTCAATGGTTTTTTTTGGTCTTGCTGTGAAACAGCTAAAATCAAGGCCTTTGGGAAAAAAATGTGGGTTTTAAGTGGGATTTCTCCCTTACAATTTTTAACATTCTGAAAGTCATTTTTTTTTAATTTTTTTGGGGGCATGCGCTGTGAAAGCAGCTATACAAAAGGTCCAAATTTTAAAAAATTGGTTTTTTACAACATTTTTTTCTTCACAATTTGTCAAAGGGAAAATAAAGATTTATGTTTTAAATTTTTGGGGCATGTTTTTTTTGAAATACAGCTACAATCAGGTCCATTTAAAAAATGGGGTTTTCTAACAACATTTGTTTTTTCACTATTGTCAACAGTGGCTCAAGGGGGATTTTGAAAAATTTTTTGGGGGTGGGTCGTCAAAAAAAAGGAAAAGGAGGACACTGTTAAGGACACATATTTTCAAAAAGACTTGTTTTTTCAAGATCTTAACAAGCAGCAATCCCTTAGTAGACAACCCTTTAATACAATAAAAAAAAAGAGAAACAAAAGTGTGGGGTTCCATCTATTTTTAAAAAGTTTTTTCTAGAATTAAACTACTAAAAAAATTGCTGTACAAAAAAGCTGATCAAAAATTTTTCGAATTGACAAGGGGGGTACAGGAAACTTGAACAAAGTGGGTTTTAAAAAGGGGGCATAGTGTATGAAGCACATTTCCCCCCCCAAGATCAGAGACAATTTCCCCAAAAACTTGGTAAAAAAGAAAAAGGAATACCAAAAAAAAGGGACCTGGGGGAAACAGAGCCAACCACCACATTTTCCCAAATAAACTCAATGGTCCGCACTCATACGGGGGGGCAACGCTCTTGTAGAGGCAAAATTTTTTCAAACCTACTCAGTCTTGACTTGACGAGAAGCTGGGGGTTTTTAGCTCACACTTCTCTTCCACACCTGCTCAGCCACTGTTTTCTTGCGTGTCATAAAAGGGAATTTTTTTCCGTTTTATGGATGACGGACGCCAGCCTGGGCTCTCACCTTACCCACTGTAACCGGCCCCAGCTGAACCCGCATGTTTTAAAGATGACGGGGCCAGCCCCGCTCTCACCCACCCACGTAAGACCATTCCTGCCAGCTTAACCTCAGGATCCACTTTTTCACCTCACCCCCTTACATAATTTCCTCCCCCCACTTGACAGTAAACAGGATTTTCAGACAGGCCCGTTTTACCTACTGGACAACTTTTCGTTTGCTTTACATTCTAATTTTCACGGTGGGAAAAATGTCCCAGAGAATGGCAAGTACCTAAAACCGCCAATATTGGAAAAATATTGTTTTTAAAATAGTTTATTTCTTATGCGAAATTTTATAAGAAGGTCCATAAGGGGACCTGGGGGTTTTTTTGGGGGCATCGTTACAGGATAGGGGAAATCAAAGTCCATTTCACTAAAAACTGCTTCAAGACTACTTTTCTTCCGGGACTTTTTTAAACTATGGTTTATGCAGGGTTTGGGGGGTCATGCTGTGGCCCCGGGCAGGGGATAGTCAAATTTTCCCGTTCAACTAAAATGGGGTTTTAAAGACTCTTTTTTTCCACACTTTTTTTAAATTTGTGGGTCATGCAGGTTTTTGAGGGGCAGGCGTCCAGGACAGGCCCTACAATGTCCTTCAACAAAAAAGGGGGTTGAAAAACCCTTTTTTTCCGCACTTTTTAACTTGGGTCAGACATTTTTTTGGGCTCGCTTCCAGGACAGGGGTAGTAAATGTCCATTTTAAGTAAAAGGGGTTCAAATAATCGCCTTCTGGCACTTTTAATTTTTTTTGGCATCGGTTTAAGGGGCAGCTGTAGTACAAAAGGGGTATGAATTTTCTGGCTTTTTTTTTGGGCTTTTATAACCTAGTTGTCTTGCCTAAAATGTAGCCTATCCAGTTTTCATTTGAGTAAAAACCCGCTTCTCCCACCTTTTGGGGAAGAATGAAGGTGTTGTTCCCCTCCCAAGACTTTAAAGGTCTCGCGTAAACTGTTACATAATCGTCATGATAATTTCCGATTCACATCAAAATCGATAACGATAGTTGACACAATCACTCATCACTAACTATGATAAATGTGGTACATTGTAAAACTCTCTAATCTAACTAAACACTGCCTTGGAGTTAGATAGTATTGATACATTTGCCTCGATATGTTCAGTCCCAATGCACTACTTACCTTGGCCCCAAAAATCGGGCCCTTTTGTAGGGCCAAGAAGAAGAAAAAGAAAGCCTTTGTGCAGGAATAAAGAGCAGCTACTTCTGAGGTGCATAGGCTTTGTAATGCAAGAAAGTAGAGGGGCTGGGCAAGCAGAGACAAACTACAAATTGGAAGGATTCTTTTTATGACCAGAGCAGCAGTAACAGAGTGAGGACCAAGTTTCCAGCTAGAGGAACTGTAGGTTTAGGAGAGAAAAGGGACATAAAAGAGAAGATAGTCAGTACAATTATATTACATCTATATAGAAACTCTTATCTTAAGCTATTTACTTTTAGTCTATGGTGAAACATATCATTAAAATAAATGTTCATTTGTAAAAAGCAGATGATATAATATATATAAAGGCATGTCCCCACGGTCTGGGTTTTCACCCCGTTTTACAGACGGCATTCGGTTTTGAAAGCCGTCTGTAAACTGGGTGTCAACCTTTTACACGGACCTCTATGGAAAATCCGTGCAGCAGTCCCCACTGCATGGGTTTTCCGCAAGACGGCTTTTTAGACTGCCGATGGTCCGAAAAACATTGAACATGTTCATTCTTCATGAACATGTCAATGCGAAGGGGGAGGGCTTGTCTCTGCAAACTGCAGAGAAAAGCCGCCCCCCTGCAGCCGCGTACACGACCGCAAAACAGAGAAAATACCGGTGTGATGATCCGTGTCGTATATACGGTCCCTAAATCTTAACGTGTCCAGGTCGGTGTGTAACCAAAATACTTGCCACTGTTGTTGTAAATTTTTAGGTGGATACTCAAACAAGTCCAGTCTCCAATTACCTGTGAGATTCTAATTATGGATTAGTATAAGTTTTTCTCTAGGAGAGGGGAAACTTTAGACTCCCAGGTCGCTAACCCTGACGCAGCTTGCATGCAGTGGCAGCTGGGGTGAAGTGCGGTATCGAATCGTCAGTCAAGAGTGTGGTCAGAGACAGGCAAGAAGATCATGTAGCAAAATTTTTACACAAAACTTACAATTAAATAAAGAAAATCGAAAAAAACTAATGAGTCACCAATTTTAAACTTTGTCATTTACTTATTGAGGAAACGTATCCAATATCACATAACTGTGAGTGACTAAGTATGGGAACCAGGGCTATTTCTAGGCTAAATCTCACCCAGAGCAGAAAGAAATCCCTATCGCTATGCAGTGATGCATTACATCACCATTAACCAGTTCCTGACTCTCACATTTAACTTTTGCTTAGTACACACGGATTTGAACGTTAAAACACTTTCTCGCACTCGGTTATTCTACTAATGTTTTCACCTTTTTTCATTATATGTAAGGTTTGATATGTAAGAATTTTTTTATAATATTTGGAAGAATGTTAAAAAATAGTCTGCTTTTCACATTTTTTTAATTTATTTTTGACAGTAAAATAGATTTTATAACTGAGTTACTTTTCCATTATGGGTTTTCATATATTGGGTATATAAGTATTTAGGGTCCACAAGGGTGGGGCTAAAAATTGCGGTTTGGGCTGTCACCTTTTTTTTTTTTAAAAAAAAAACTTTTTTGTTTGTGTTTTTATTTTATTTATTTTACATACCATACATTCTATAAGGATACCTCCCAACTTTTAGAGAGTGCAAAGAGGGACACATCAGGCCACACCTTTAACCATGTCCAACACATGACATCACATTAGGCCATACCTCTAGTCACACCCAAACAAATGACATTCCACCAGGACATGCCTCTAACCATGACCCCCAACAGAATGATGCCCTTCCCCCTCCTGCAGACCAGCGCAACACAACAGTGGCGTTACTGAGTCTATAAAGATGTATTTATATAAAGTAATGTATTGTATATACAGAAATCCATACAAATAGCTGTAAGACAATGTTCTGTTGATGATACTTCTATATAATGGACATACAGTGACCACATAATACTGCTATAAAAGGAGAAAATATCCTCATAATGTGACTGACCAAACCAAGACTGATATTATCAATGATACTACTATACAAAGATTAAATGATATCTCCACACCAGGACCACATATCACCACTACATAGTGAATGAATAATACCACCACACCATGATCACATTTCACCACCACATAGTGACTGAATAATACCTCCTCACCATGACCACATATCACCACCACATAGTGACTGAATAATACCTCCTCACCATGACCACATATCACCACCACATAGTGACTGAATAATACCTCCTCACCATGACCACATATCACCACCACATAGTGACTGACTAAGAACACCACATCAAGACCACATATCACCACCACATAGTGACTGAATAATACCACAACATCATTACCACATATCACCACCACATAGTGACTGAATAATACCACCACTCCATGGCCACATATCACCACCACATAGTGACTGAATAATACCACCATGACCACATATCACCACCGCATAGTGACTGAATGATCCTTCCACAGCATGACCACATGTCACCATCACATAGAGACTGAATAATACCACAACATCATGACCACATATCACCACCACATAGTGACTGAATAATACCCCCAGACCATGACCACATGTCACCACCATGTAGTGACTAAATAATACCTCCACATCATGACCACATATCACCACCACATAGTGACTGAATAATACCACAACACCAGGACCACATATCACCACCACATAGTGACTGAATAATACCACAACACCAGGACCACATATCACCACCACATAGTGACTGAATACTCCTTCCACAGCATGACCACATATCACCACCACATATTGACTGAATAATACAGCCAGATCATGACTATATCTAACCCCCAGATAGTGATTGAATAATACTGCCATACTGATCCTTAATATTAAACTACTACCAATTGTCCTGCCATACAGTGACCATGTAGTGGTCGATACCAGTTGTACACAGGCTCTGAAGACCTACAGTATAAGTGATTACAATGCAGTTACATTTAGTGACTCACAAGTGACGTCTTCTCTGATGCAAGTCGTTCCCTTTCTCCATCTGTCCAGACCACACCCATCCCCCTTAGCAGGCACCCAGCTTTCTCAGATGCTGAATAACCTAACATCATGGAAAGCTGGGTAATGGCCCATCCCCACAGCAGGCACCCAGGAAAATAGAGTGGCACCCAACCCCTACAGCAGTCACTTTGCTTTTCTGGATGCCTGCTGTGGGGAATGTCACCCAGCTTTCTTGGGCACTGAATAGCCTAGTCAGCATCTGGGAAAGCAGGGTGACATCCCCCACAGCAGGCATCC
Source organism: Phyllomedusa bahiana (assembly GCA_025379985.1). Classification (NCBI taxonomy): domain Eukaryota; kingdom Metazoa; phylum Chordata; class Amphibia; order Anura; family Hylidae; genus Phyllomedusa; species Phyllomedusa bahiana. The sequence continues at coordinate 30,039 of JAODAL010043755.1, forward strand.
AGTAAAGCATGGTGCCTGCTGCGGAGGATGGATACCACTCAACTTTCCTGGATTCTGAATTGCCTATCCACGAAAGCTGGATATGTGGGATAGGGAGAGGTTGGGTGGTGAACAGAGTGGAAGGAGGGTAAACTTGGGGGATCAGAGAAGGATGAGGAGTCTGGTGGTGGACAGGGAGGGAGGAAGTCACTGAGGTCATTTATCTCCTTCTGCTGCAGCCTACACCTCCGTATTTAGACTAAATTCTAGCCTAGCTGAGGGGGCGGGGTCAGCCACGTACAGCCAGTGATGTCAGGGGAGCATCTTACAAAGCTTCCCCTGCAACTCTGCTACCCTGCACTCGCCAACTGTGATGGAGAGACAGGTTGTTGACAGCCGGCCAGTGACTGCAGCCACTGTTTGTGCGCCTCGCGGACGCTTAAACAGTGAACTGCATAGAGCAGTCCCAGGGTTTCAAGGTATATTCAGACATCCTGAAAAATTGAGACTTCTCCTAGCCATTCTGGGACGACAGGACATTGTCCCCAAAACAGGACTGTCCCCCCCAAATCGACATGGTTGGGAGGTAAGTAAACTATTCAACATCCAGGAAAGCTGGATAGGCCATGGGGGGAGGGGACATGTTGGGTAGGGGGTGTGTGTGGGGTCAGGCAATGAGGGGTGTGTGTGGGGTTATCAGGGAGGGAGGAAGTCACTGAGGTCATTTATCTCCTTCTGCTGCAGCCTACACCTCCGTAGTTCGACTGAATTCTAGCCTAGCTAAGGGGGCGGGGTCAGCCCCGTACAGCCAGTGATGTCAGGGGAGCATCTTACAAAGCTTCCCCTGCAACTCTGCTACCCTGCACTCGCCAACTGTGATGGAGAGACAGGTTGTTGACAGCCGGCCAGTGACTGCAGCCACTGTTTGTGCGCTTCGCGGACGCTTAAACAGTGAACTGCATAGCGCGGTCCAAGGGTTTCAAGGTATATTCAGACATCCTGAAAAATTGAGACTTATCGGCATGGTTGGGAGGTAAGTAAACTAATCAACATCCAGGAAAGCTGGATAGGCCACGGGGGGAGGAGACATGTTGGGTAGGGTGTGTGTGTGGGGTTAGGTAATGAGGGGTGTGTGTGGGGTTATCAGGGAGGGAGGAAGTGACAGAGGTCATTTAATTCCCACTACCTACCCATAGCTACACTGAAAAGTCTAGCTGGGGGGCGGGATGAGCTCCAGTAGCGTAGCTACAGGGGTCACAGAGGTCGCAATTGTGACCAGGCCCCTGAGCTAGGGGGGCACTGCAGGCCCCCCTCGCCATTCTCACAGAGCTGTCTCTCTGGTCATAATGCTGCATTGCTGGATTACAGAGACCTAGCGATACAGCTTTATGACCAGAGAGGCCCACACACCTTCAGAACAAAGAGGAGGGGCACAGGCCTGGCATCAGAAAGTGGGAGAAATGCCTGTGCCGGCTCCTCCCCTCTCATGAATGTGCTGATTCAGCATTGTTTACTGTGATGCGGGGGGAGGGGACGGGCAGGGCATGATCAGGGAAGGAGGCAGTGCAGGGGAAACAGAGCTGCTGGGTGGGAGGGGGTAGAGCGCAGATGAGCAGCAGGGTTTGGGGACTGCCATTCAGACTTGGCAGCTTCAGCCCACCATTAGAATACAGGGGCGGTGGGCAACAGGAAGAGGAAGCTGTGGAGCTGCTCTCCTCTATCAAGTCTCTGGACCAGGTATGAGATTACAAATGAGGCACCAGGTGTAGCTTATCAAGTGTGAGGCACCAGGTACCACCGAGTGCCTAACACCTGAGCAATATCACCCAGTGCCTCATATCTGACTTCTGAGGTGTGTTCTGACTCCATATGCTGACAGCAAGTGTTGATGTTCATCAGGACCATGTGGTAATGGAAGTCTGTACTGAACTGTGAACTTACTTCAGAATGTTGTCAGACAGTGATGAACTCGACTGCTCAGGCGTGTATGAAGAATCAACAGGAGTTTATTCCAGGCTGAATCTTGTAGTTTACACCAAAGTAGTAGGTGAAAAGATGACAATTTTACAGAGTTGATACAGAGAATGAGGATACAGTGCTTTAGACAAAAAGGAAGATGGTAAATGCTGGAAGGAGAGAGCACACATACAGGGAGACAAGAGGGACAAACTTAAGAACAATGCAAAGCAGTAATAGAAATTACAATACTGAGTATGAACCATGAAGGCATGGCACATGACACTCCCTGTCTGAAATCTTTAGATTTCAATATAATACAGTAATAACGAATGTTCTCTGAACCTGTAAGAAAGAGAAAAACATGCAACAATATCAACAGTTAAAGTCTAGATATTCTGTAACAGTACATTCCGAAAAAAGTAATCCAATGGGAAACAAGATCGAACACAAACCCATCTTCGGATTGGGGAAACCGCAACATGCCAACACTTCCACCAACCCATCGTAAATCCAGTGGTACATGTTAAAGGAATGGTACAGCTGCCAGTTCCTGATAGTAGACTTCCTTCTTCAGGTGTTTGCCTCCTTTAGCCATCTTAACCTCCACTTTGCGAGTCTTTCCATCGTGAGAAACGCTCAAAGTGGTGTGTTTTAAGCCTTATAGTTTCATAGTTTCATAGTTTGTAAGGCCGAAAAAGGACAAGACGTCCATCCAGTTCAGCCTGTTGTGCTAAGGTGTTGATCCAGAGGAAGGCAAAAAACCCCAATGAGGTAGAAGCCAATTGTCCTCATTTTAGTGAAAAAATTCCTTCCCGACTCTAATCTGGCAATCGGAAAAATCCCTGGATCAACGACCTCTCTCCAGAATCCTAGACACTATAACTTGTTATATTATTACGCTCCAGAAATGCATCCAAACCCTTTTTGAACTCTGTTATTGAATTCACCATGACAAGTCCCTCTGGCAGAGAATTCCACAGTCTCACTGCTCTTACAATAAAGAATCCCTTTCTATGTTTATGTAGAAACTTTCGTTCCTCAAGACGTAGAGGATGCCCCCTTGTTCTAGATACAGCCCTGGGTATAAATAAATCTTGGGAGAGATCTCTATATTGACCTTTGATGTATTTAAACATATTTATTATGTCTCCCCGAAGACGTCTTTTCTCTAAACTAAATAACCCTAATCTTGCTAATCTTTCTGGGTATTGTAGTCCACCCAGTCCTTTTATTATTTTTGTTGCCTGCCTTTGTGACTGTTCAAGCTCTACAATGTCTTTCCTGTGCACTGGTGCCCAAAACTGTACACAGTATTCCATGTGTGGTCTAACCAGTGACTTGTATAATGGGAGAATGATGTTCTCATCATGTGCCTCTATGCCCCTATTAATGCACCCCATGATTCTATTTGCCTTGGCAGCTGCTGTCTGACACTGGTTGCTACAACTAGGTTTACTGTCCACCAGGATTCCCAAGTCCTTCTCCATGTCACTTTTACCCAGCATTTTTCCATTTAACATGTAGTCATGTAATGGATTTTTTCCCCCCATGTGCATAACCTTGCATTTTTGTATTTAAAAATC
>JAODAL010043756.1:0-33559 GCA_025379985.1 Phyllomedusa bahiana
TTTAAAGGGGCATTTATCTGTAAAATAGCTGCAGGCCCCTGGGTAGCAGGTTCGTCCAATTTTTATGAAAAAACCACCCATACTTGAAAAAAAGGCGGGACCATTGTGTAAAAAAGCACTTTCTCACCCTTCGCCACTAATACCCCCTTTAGATTGTAGCTCTTGGGGCATGGCCCTCCACCTTGTGTTGACCTGTAAAGCTTTTTACTGTGAAATGATTGATTTTTTCTGTAATTTTCCCCCCTAAAGTTAAAGGCCGCAAATATGGGCGCTATATAAAATTATTTTACCGCCCCACCGGTGAGCCCCACAAACCTGCTCCCCCAGGGGGCCCACCAGAACCAGCTCCCCCCGGCGGGCCCCCAGGAACCCCCACCGGCGGGACCCCAGGAACCAGCTCCCCCCGGCGGGACCCCAAAACCCAAAAGCTCCACCGGGGGGCCCCAGGAACCAGCTCCACCGGCGGGCCCCAAAACCAGCCCCCCGGGGGACCCCCAAACCAGCTCCCCCGGGCGGGACCCCAGAATCAGCCCCACCGGCGGGACCCAAACCCCCCCAAATCCAACACGTATCCAATACCTTCTTTTCCCCGTCTGCCCTCTTTTGGGTAATTTTGAAAACTACAATTTTTTTCAAAACTTTGAACAGCAGTGGATTCATTTGAAACCCCTGCAAAAAGGAAGGACAAACAAATTTTGAGGGATGCTTTTGGGGAAATAAGTCCCGATAATAAACCAAGTGGGGGGGCCATTCATATTCTTCTGGCCATGGACATTGAATATAAAATAGACTCCCTGTCCAAAAAATCGGCTCAATATGTTTTCCACCCCAAATTTTCCCCAAACAGAATACTCTGCCCACTTGGAAAAAAGGGTATTTAGAAGAAATCCACTCAAACCCAAAGAAAGACGGTGCTTCCCAAAAACACATATATTTAACAGTAGGGCCCCCAAAAGGGTTTGAAGCTTAACCCCAATTTTTTAAAAATTCAAACACTGACCAGGATGTTTTTGTTTTACTGGCACAAATCAGGACATCAAACTTAGATTCCTAACGTGAGCAAAAACCAACCAAAGCTCCTCAGGTTTTTCCAACATAGTTTGGGCCCTTGGCAGGGGAAGGGAAAATGTTGACGACGCTTGTGCCAACCCAAAAATGAAAACCCCTTTAACACCCCGGGCAGTCATATGTGATGGCACTGTCTTTGGTCCGGGGGTTTTTTTGGAACCTCCCAAAATGGATTTTTGAAGGAACGTAAAGGACGTTTTGGTCAGGATGTCCCCAAAAGGGGGGCTGCCAGATAATGATCCCAAACCCACGAAGAAGCTTTGACCCAAAGGGGAACTGAAAACGTCGCTTTCCCCCTTTCCAAAAATGTGTCCCCGAAACTTGAATCCTGAAGGCCCCCAAAAAAGGAATAATGATGACCACAAAACGGGATTATAGGGTCCCTTCCCCGCCCCTCACTAATGTTGTCCCCTGCCTCAAAAGACACTAAAAAACATTTCGAAAAAGGGGAAATTTCCTTTAAGGGAAACCCAAGGGGCTCGTACAGGAAAGCCTTTTTTTCTCCCTTTATCTCATAACGGCTTGGGGACACGTAAAATTCCCCCCAAAAAAAAGGGGGGAGGAAGGAAGTGAATGATCCAGGGATCCACCGCTGTAGCCGCTACAAAAAGGTGCAAAGACCTTTTGGGACCCAAGGTGATCAGTACCAGTCACAGATGCCCGGCGGGCGCCCCTCAATCCCAAAGGGGAACATCATTTATCCAGACCTTTCCTCTATATACTCCCTTTCCTCCCCCATCCAAAGTGCAACATGCTGTTTAAACCCTTTTTAAAGGGGGCCCGATTGCACAACCAACCCCCCAACCCCCCTCCTGAGGGGTAGCAACCCCCAACGGGGGGTGTCCAAATAAATTATTTATAGCACCCCCATTAAAATGCACCAGAACAAAACAAGGAAACCTGGTATAGGAAAAAGGATCCAGCGGGCGAGGGTTACATTTTATCCAACACATGACCTGATAAATGCTTTGGATTTCTTTTTTTTGAAAAACCAGCCATTAGGGGAGGGGGGGTCCCCGTGGGGCTCCCCCCCTATACACTGGGGGTCCCTCCATGGTTCAAGGCTGGGAAGGGGGGGAGCTCAAGACAGGGTCCAGGAGCGCACGGGCAACAAAACACCACACACAGCGTCCCTGTTACCGCACATTTTAGACACTGGCAACGGGGGGGGTTGCAGAGTGATCATGCGGGGAGTGGCGAGGGGTGCACAATAGGGGGGGAGGGGTAAACCCCCCTTTAGCCCGGCTGTGCTGTGCCCCAGAGGAGGGGGGAGAGGGGCACGGAGGGGAGGGAGGAATGGGAAAATAGTTCAGGGTTTGAAAAGATGTATACGTCTAAAGATCTCACATGGAGATGGATTCAGTGTAAATATCCCTCTTAGGCGTTTTCAAAACGGGGGCTTTCGGCACGCAGTTTGCGTCGTATTTGTGCTCTTTTAAAGGGTGTTTACAGGGTTAAATGGGCCGTATTCGGGCCGTAATTTCGGCCGAAATGCGCCAATTTCGGGCCAAAAACGGCCCCTTCATTACGGTAATTTACATTTTTCATAAGAACTATGGATTACGTCTCCTCTCCCCGCCCGGCGAATCCGCCGGGCGGGGAGATAATTCACCTGTACTTTCTACGGCGTATACGCGCCGCTAGCAGTGATAGTCAATGGGCCGGCGAAGTGCGGCCGCCCCCTGCTTACTCCCCCGCTCCCGCCCCCGTCCACACGGCGGATTTGCGCGGCGTAATTATGTCCCGCAATTAAGCCGTGTGAACATAGCCGAAGCCGCCGGGCGGGGAGATAATTGACATGTCACTTTCTAGCGGCGTATACGCGCCGCTAGCAGTGATAGTCTATGGGCCGGCGAAGTGCCGGCCCCCTGCTTACTCCCCCGCTCCCGCCCCCGTCCACACGGCGTAATTGCGGGGCGTAATTACGTCCCGCAATTAAGCCGTGTGAACATAGCCTTAAGGCCCCATTCACACGGCTTATTCTGAGACTGATTGGAGCCGTACTGTGCGCCGTATTTGCGCTGCAGTACGGCTCCAATCCGTCCCAGTAACTACGGTAATCCGCAGCTCTCATAGAGAACTGTGGATTCCATCTCTTCTCCCCGCTCGGCGAATCCGCCGCGGGGGGAGAAAGTGACATGTTAATTATTTATGGCGTGTACGCGCCGCGAATAATGAGTGTCTATGGGGTCGGCGTGGGGCCGGCCCCGCGACACAGCTGCCGGCGTAATTGCGGGGCGAAATCCGTCCACGCAATTACGCCGGCAATAAGCCGTGTGAACGGGGCCTTAGGCTATGCCCACACTGCATAAGAAAACAAATGTATCTCCGGCGCTTTTAGTTTTTTAAAAGCGCCGCAGATACGATCGTTTCCTGCGGCCCCATAGTCCAGCAATAGAGAAGATGAGCTGCGGTCTCTACAGCTCGTCTTTTCTCTGCCCGTCTTTCGGCAGCGGCGTATTATACAACATGTTGTATAATATGCCGCCCGCTTCTCGTTTTCTTGCAGTCTTCCCATACAATACAATTGTATGGGGGATGTCAGGAAAACGAGAAAGCGACCGCGCGGCTTTTGTAACAAAGCGTGACCACGGTTCTGCATCAGAGAAAAAACGGCCGTTTTTTGTCTGATGCAGTGAAGACATAGCCTAAGGCCCCGTTCACACGGCTTATTTTCCGACGGATTGGCGCCGTATTCCGCGCCGGATTTGCGCTTCAATACGGCGCCAATCCGTCTGAGTCATTACGGTAATCCACTGCTCTCATAGAGAACAGTGGATTCCGTCGCTCCTCCCCCGCTCGGCAAATCCGCCGCGGGGGGAGAAAGTGACATGCACATTATTTACGGCGCGGACGCGCCGTAAACAATGCATTGTTTATGGGCCGGGAGCGGCGCCCCGCCGCGCTCCGGCCCCGCCCCCGTCCCGCCCCCCGTATTCACGGCGGATTTGTGCGCTCAATACGGCGCACAAATCCGCCGTGAATAAGCCGTGTGAACACGGCCTAATACGAACAAAATGCGCAACAAAATTACGGTAATCCATAGTTCACATAAAGAACTATGGATTACGCCTCCTCATCCTGCTCATATAAGACAATCGTATTGTACGCCCGGAGAGATAAGTGACATGTCAATTACTTGCGCTGATTACGCGCCACAAGTAATGAATGTCAGTGGGGCCGGCGGGCTGCTGATCAGCGCGAGCTCCCGAAACACACGATGTACTGCGCGCGAACTGTATGTGCCACAATACATCGTGTGAACATACACTTAGGCTAGGTTCACACGGCTTATTTGCGGGGCGTAATTACGCCGTGTGGCCGGGGGCGGGGGGGGTTTACGCCGCTGGTAATTAACATGTCAATCTCCCCCCCGCGGCGGATTCGCCGAGCAGGGAGAGAGACTAATCCATAGTTCTCTATGAGAACTGTGGATTATCGTAATGACTGGGAACGTTTTCAGCCCGTAATTCACGCAGTACGGCACGTAATTACTGAAATATGTTTCATTTTAAGCCGTGTGAACATAGCCTTAGGGCCATTTATACGGCACAGGACAAATACCGGTCGGTTTAATCCGACCGGTATTTGTCCGGTTTGTGTGTCCGTCCCCAACGGCCGCAGGGGTGGGGGGGCTGTGTTTCTCCGCAATTAGCAGAGAAAAGCCCTCCCCCTTCCCATTGATATGTTCGTATTCCGTCTGAAAACCGGACAGAAGAATGAACATGTTCAATGTTCTTCAGGCGTCCGGCAGTTTGACTGCTGCACAGGTTTTCCATAGAAGCCCGTGTGTTAGTTTGCGTCCGTTTTTTTCAGGCAGTCTGCAAAACCACAAACCATCTGAAAAACCCGCCGCAAACCGGTGTCGTGGGGACATGCCCTTATGGTGCTTTCACAAAGCACGTTTTTTTTAAACCTTTTTTCAAAATGCACAGCATTAATAAAGGCTTGTCCCACATCTGATATTTTGGTCGGTTTTTCAGACGGTTTTGCGGTTTTAGAATCTGTCTGAAAACAGACATGCAACGCTCCCCATCAAGGCGAAACTTGAAGCTCTTGGGCTCCAATGTAAAAAGTTTAATCGGACCCCCCAACTATTATTGCTAATTATAATACATGGTATCTCCTTATGTAGCAGGAGGGCTTTTGGGCCCCCTTAGGCTGCAGGGCATGGTATTAACTGCTTTGCACCCCTTATAGCTACGCCCCTGCTTCCCATAGACTTTAATAGAAAGTCTGTTCAGCGGTCCCTACTAAAACGGATTTGCCGCTGGACGGTTTTCTGACACCCGCCGGAAAACTTGAACATGTTCATAATTCCGCCCGGTTTTTTGGGCATAAGATGAACATGTGGTGCATCCGCAAGCTGCGGACAAAAGCCGTCCCCTTATGTGCCAAATACCGGTCGGGAAATGCGAACGGTATTTGGTCTTTGGCTGTGGGAACGTACCTTCAAAGGGGTTGTCCGCTACAAGGATGCTTTTTATGTTAAAGATCTTGCAAAAACAAGTCACTTTAGAATATGTGTCCATTACCGGTGTCCTACCTATTCTTAGATATCCCCTCTTGTATGGGCTGCATCAGCTCCTCAGGTCACTATAGCTACAGACCTGTTCGATCTCTCCTGAATAGGCTGCCCACACTGGTTGCTATAGCTACAGACCTGACTTCTACTGCAGCCTAGTAGAAGCCAGTAAACACGACCCTGAATTCAAAATTAAACCAAGAAAACAGGACTGAGGTAAGATCAAATTAGTGGACAATCCCTTTAATGTGCATTTCTGCAAAAAAAAAGCACCAAAAATGTACCGTCTGAAAGCAGCCTTAGGGGATGTTCACACAGAGTTTTTAAATATGTTATTTGATCCAAGCACATGCATAAAATGCACCAACACGCGCCCAAAGTGTGCTGTGTGTTTGGATGCGTTTTTGCTGCAGCAGTAGTGCACCCTATAGTTTTAAATAGGGCGTCTGCTGCACCAAACCAATCAAAAAATGACATGTTAATCCTTTGAACGGATCAGAAAGACGCATGTAAGACGCATCGGTGATCACTCGTCTGAACGCAGATCCGTGTTTTACCTTAAAAGCAATGGAAATCACACGGCACATTGTCTGAGTCCGGTCAGGGTCCGAAACATGGATCCCAATACACATCTAAGAATCGCCGTGTGAACATCCCCTTAGTGTCAGTTCTTAGGCCATGTTCACGCGGCTTAATTGCGGGGCATAATTACGCCCCGCAATTACGCCGTGTGCCCGGGAGCGGGGGGCCGGCACCTCGCCAGCCCATAGACTATCATTACTAGCGGTGCTTATACGCCGCTAGTAAATGACCTGTCACTTCTCTCCCTGCTCAGCGGATTCGCCGAGCGGGGAGAGGAGACGTAATCCATAGTTCTCTATGAGAACTGTGGATTACCGCAATGTCTGGGACGTGTTCCAGCCGTAATTCGCGCAGTACGGCGAAAATTTAACGGGCTGAAATACGTCCCAGAATAAACCGTGTGAACATAGCCTTTAGACACCGTCCAAAACAACAAGTATTTCAAGTGGGAACCCACCACATTTTCCGACTTGAAATACCGTCTGAAACCAAAAGTAACATCGTCCGCAATGACCTCCACAGAAAATACCCGCTGCAGTTTCATACAACACTTTCGTTGGTTTTTTAAGAGTAAAAATACTTAGAACATGTTTATCACTCCCTTATATTCCACGCGGAAAAATTTACTGTTGAGGTCAATGAGGATGGCCTAAAATACTTGTGTAAAAACCCTTTGTATGGCATCCAAAGCCTCATAGAGATGAATGGGGCTCGTTTTCTGACTGGAAATCTGCTGGTAAGAAAACGACTCTAAATCCGCTTGAAAATACACGTTATAAACCACATCGTCGACGCGGTTCAATAGCAGAATCCAAACGAGTACGTTTTACTTGTCGCCTGCACCTCCCCTTAGCTGTGTATTCTTGCTTCCCATGTCAATGTTCAGCTAGGTCCTACACTGCATCGGACAAAAAACAGCCAAAAGTCAACCGTTTTTTTTTTCCAATGCACGACCACAGATTTTGTCACGTTTTGCAACAAAAACTGCGGTCCGTTTCGTTTTTTTGCCAATTGAATTGTATGGGAAGACGGCGATTAAATTAAAAATGCAGGCGAATTATACAACATTTGTATAATACGCCAGCTCCGAAAGACGACATAGAAAAAAAACGAGCTGTGGAGACTACAGGTCCTTTTTTTTCTGTTGTCGTCCCATGGGGCTGCCTGAACGATCGTATCTTCTGGGGTTTTTAAAATCCTAAAAGCTCAGAAAAATACGATCGTATTGCTATGACATGGAGACATGGCCTTCCTCTGAAAATTAGGACTGCAGGAACAAAAGTACTGCTGGCAGTATGATGAGATGTGATGCAATGTAAGGCCATGTCTCCCCTGCAACTGCTTTTTGGTGGAGTTTTAAATTCAGTATGGTCAATAGAAAATCCGAGCTGTAGTCTACACAGGTTGGATATTATACATAAATAGATGCGTCCAATTTTGTCAATTTGGCTAGACCTTATACAGTCATGGCCCACTCTCATACGTTACCCCTTCCATCTGCATTAACCCACAACAGAAACACTAGAGAGCATATCGTCAAAAAATTACAAAAATCTTTATTAATTAAAATAAAACCATCCTATATAAAAGTGAGGCGCATATGGAAAGAACCTAACTAAAGCAGGCATAACATTCCTCAAAGTACAAAGGGATACTATAATATCGATCCCAAAAGGTCTGTTCCCCTGCAGTGAAAAAAAAGACCTGAAAACAAAATTTCTAAAAACGTTTTGAAATGATTTTCTGGCCCCTGCCTTCAAAAGCAGCAAAAAAAAAAGGGCCCTTTTTTTCCGCGATTTTTGTTTTTTGGGCTTTTTTACAGCGTTTTTTCTTGTTTTAGGCTTTGTTTTTTAAAGTACAAAATTAAGCATTGGATGAAAAATCCACCCACAAAAAGGGTAAATAAATCACATTATTGCATTCATATGGATCTTAAGTCGTTTTAAAAAAGGTTTTATGCAAAAAAGTTTTTCAGCTTTTGGGCGCCAAAAATACGGGGGTTTTTTTAGGATTTTGGCCCTAAAATCCATTTTTTAACGATTTTGGTGCAAAATCGCATTTTTTTCAGATTTTGGCGCTACTAAAAATCTCGCTTTTGTCGCCAAAAATATGTTTTTTAGGGTTTTTGGCTTTAAAGGGCCATTTTTTTTAAAACGGAATTTTGTCTAAGTCTGCTTTTTTTTAAAAACGGTTTTTGGGCGAAATAAATTTACTCGCGTTTGCTGAAAAGAAATACGTTTTTTTACTGATTTTGGCCCAAAAAGTCATTTTGTTTAGGGGTTTTTGCCGCTAAGATCGCTTTTTTTTAGGGATTTTGGCGCTAAAAATTTTTTATCTCGCTTTTGCTTTTTTTAGGATTTTGGCCCATGAAATTTTTTTTTTAAGGTTTTTGGGTTAAAACCCGTAATTTTTATACGGATTTGACCTAAAAAGTTTCACTTCTAAAAAAAAAAAAAAGGTTTCTTTATGGAGGGGCGGAAAATCCTTTTCTTAAAATTTTTTTTGGGCGCTAAAAAATTTTTTTTTTCGCTCTGAGGCAAAAACCCTTTTTTTTTAAAATTTTTGCGCAAAAAACCTTTTTTTTACGGATTGGGCCAAAAACCCTTTTCAAAAAAATTTTTGGGCCCCTTTATAAAGAAAAAAAAGGATTTTACGAAAAAACGTCTGTAAAAAAATGTATTTTTAGCATCAGAAGTGAGATAACTTTATTAGCCCCAAAATATGTTAAGAAAAGGATTTTAGCACCAAAATCCATAAAAACACGGATTCTGGTGCCAAGATTCGTAAAAAAAAAACCCAAATTTTTTGGGGTCAGAAGCGAGAAACTTTAAAAAGCGACAAAATCTTAAATAAAATATTTAGTGACAAAATCCAAAAAAAACAGATTTTGGGGCCCAAAAACCCTAAAAAAAAATTTTTGGCACAAACAAGAAACTTTAATTTGCGAAAAGGATTTTAGCACCAAAACCGTAAAAAAAAAAAGATTTGCGGGCCCAAAATCCTTAAAAAAAAACTTATTTTTGGTGTCGAACAAGGAAACTTTTTTTAGCGCCAAAAAATTTCTGATGCCAAAAAATTTATAAAAAAAACGTATTTTTTAGCGAAAAAAAAAGAATTGCGCAAAAAAGTTAGCGGCCAAAAACAGATCTTTTGTTACAAAAGTCAAAAAAGGACCAAACGACACTTTATGTAGATTTGATCAGGTATAAGCTTTATTAACACCCACTAAGGGGGCTTGGGTCTCCCGGGAGGGTTTTTTATTGAAAAATTGCGGCAAAAAACGCGCCAAAAAGACTGGGGCGTTTTCCCATAACTCCTTAGTAGATTTTCTCCCGCTCTGCCGTTTTTTAGAACATGTTGCAAAAGACGCCCATAAAAAAAAATGAGCAAAAAAAAAGAAGCTCTTTTAGACAGCAGGAGTTCTTACTTAATCTAGGGAGATGATTAAGTCGTTTTTTCCACGTTTTTAAAAACGAAAAAGCTGAAAAAACGGACTTTTTTTTCGTGCGTGTGACAGAACTTTTCTTAAAAAAGGCCCCTTGTAAGCAAAAGTATAAGAACAAACAGTTATGAACAACATTTTTTAAAGAAAGGGGACGGAAAAAGCGTTTTGGGGTGGGCTGGCCTGATCACCCTGTTTTGGGTATGGGTTTCCCCCTTACTTGGGGAATTAATAGGTCTTTATTGTTGTTTTTTTTTTTGAATATGGGTATAAGTATATAAAAGCAGTTAGTTGAATCTATTTACTATACCTTCTATCTATCTCTGAGACACCGACCAGAACTGTTTGTTCTTATACTTTTGCTTACTAAGGGGACCTTTAGATCGATATATATAGTATCCCTTTGTACATTGGGGAAATGTAGCTGCAGTTTTTTTGGGTTTTTTTTCCTATGGCATCCCTTTTTATTTTGGGATTTTTTTTTTAGTAATTAATAAAGTTTTTTTGTAATTTTTTGACATATCCCTTTTAGGGGCGACATGTATGATCGGGATTTGCCCCTTTTTCGGGCGAAACTGCGGCTCAACGATCCGAACCCCCTTCGGATGCAGGGATGTGATGTTAGGAAAACCTTCGCAACTTTAAAATGCCCTAACATAAAGGGGGCGTGCAAGGGGCGGGGTTTGGGGGCGCTCGGGGAAAAAGGACCGGCATTTTCAATACTCTTGGGGCAGCATGATCGGGGTGGGGCAGAGTGGGGCGCATTGCAGCTCTGACAGGGACCTTTTAAATGTGGTCTAAAGAGCGGGGGAGGCGAATTTTAAGCAGAACGAAAAGGAATGGGGCAAAAATGTGCTCTGGGCGACTTTTTACAACAGTACACAGCTCTCAGCGCCGTGCGGCATGGAGTTGTTTCCCAAAAATGCTTTTATTAAGTGTAAAATAGATCTAAAAAGGGGCTAAAACCTTCATAAACAAACATCATAAAATCAATAAAAAACGTTTGTCCCCCGTCACCGGCGCTACATCAGGAATTGCGATATTTTTAAATTGCCGGGAAAACAGTAATTCAAATTTTTGTAAGCTATTCTCATGGTCGGCAGAAAAAAACCAAACAGAATAGAAGGACAGTACCCATTTAAATGGAAAGGAAAAGATTTTACCCAAAAAATGAAAAGGTGGGAAATCAAAATAAGTAAAAAAAAGGCAGAAAAGAGTGATTTGGTTTTAGCTACGGGGGCTTGGCTATCCTGGCCAATCAGAGGCGAGCTAATTTTTCCCATTGTAGTTATGGAGAGATCGGGTAATGAAATCTCAGCTTCAGCCGTGTGGCATGAAGTATGATTAAAAAAATCTTTTTAAATTAGGGGGAAAAAATGATCGAAAAAGAGCTGAAACCTTTTATAAAAATAAATAATCAAAACCCCAACAAAGTGTTTGTCGCTGTCACCGGCGCTACATCAGGAATTTGGGTATAGAGAATTTCCGGGGAAATAAGTATTTCAAATTCAATTATTCCCTTTTTTTTTGTTTATTTTTTAACCCCCCCCTATTATTGTTTTATTTTTTTATAGAGATCGGTAAAAACTTTGTGATCTTATCGTTTTATTCGGCCATGTACATTTTATTACAGATTGATTTGAAAACCCATAAGAGCGTTGCTCGCTCCCCATTGGTCCAAATTTAAACCCCCCTCTTTTAAAATTAGCCAATCACAAACAGAGCTTGCTCGCATTTTTTTTTTTCCCATGAACTCTATAAAGGGGGGCCACCCTGATTGGCTAAGCAGGACAGCCCCTCTTCCCCCCCCCAATCACAGCTAGAAATTTCCCATAGACAGTAATAACTTTTAGGGCGCCCTTCTATCGCGCCTCTTTCCACTCAAAATAGACGCACTACATATGATTGGGGATTCTATCTGCCGCCTGGGGGTCAACCAATCAGTATTTTCTCCCTTTTTTTACTTTTTTTTGCTTCCCCCCCTTTCATTTGATTGGTCCATACTTCCCATAGTTTAAAAAAAGGGTACTATCGTTCCTATTCTGAGGGGTTGGGTTTTTCTGCTGCCCAATGAGAAGACTTAAAAAAATTTTAAATTACGTATTTCCGGAAATTCCTTACCCCAATTCTGATGTAGCCCCCGGGACGGCGACAAACGTTGTTAGGGATTTCATTGATGTCGTTTATAAAAGGGTTTCGGGTTTTTTTTTCCAGAGAAATTTTACCCTAAAAAAATGTTTTTTTAAAATCTACTCCATGCCTCAGGGCCCTGAGAGGGGGAATTTCATTCCCCATTCTCCATAGACTATAAATGAAAAATTTATCGCGCTCTGATTGGCCGGATACCCAAAGCCCCCGCTAGCTCAAAAAAATCAGCTCTTTTCGGCTTTTTTTTTACTGTCCTGCCAGGGCGTAACACCGGGGTTAGGGGGTAGAGTTGTACGGGGCCCCCTGCGTTTAGGGGGCCCCGGGGGCAGCTGTACGCGTCCGCTACCCCGTAATGCCGCTCCTGGGCCCGCCGGCAGTGAACTTAACAGTTCACTGCGGCGGGGGGGGACTGGGGGGCCCCGCGATACTCCCTCTGAACGCCCGGGCCCCCCGGCCCCCGGCGTTCAGAGGCAGCGCGTCGGTAGTAGAGGAGGGAGCGCCGATCGCTCCGCTCTTTTTTATTTCCCCCTGCCGGCCCTCTTGGTCACATGGGCGGCGCGGTGACGTCACATCACCGGGGCCCCCCGGGGGCTGGGAAAGGTGCAGGGAGAGCACAACGGAGCGAGGGGGCCATCGGGGGAGCGTGGACCGGGGTGAAAAGTTTTTCTTATTTTATTACCCATATCCTGCCCTATAGCCCCCCTATCCCCTCCCTATAGCCCCCCATTGCCTGCCCTTAGCCCCCTATCCTCCCCAACCCCCCCAATAGCCTGCCTATACCCCCCCATATGCCTGCCTATAGCCCCCAAATGCCTGCCGATACCCCCCCAATTTTCCCCCTATACCCCCCCATATGCCTCCTATCCCCCCCCATATGCCCCTAAGCCCCCCTTGCCTCCCCTATAGCCCCCCATATCCCTCCCTAGGGCCCCCCAAAATCCTGCCTATACCCCCCCATTTGCCTGCCTATACCCCCCCCCATTGCCTTCCTATACCCCCCAAATTCCCGGCCAAACCCCCCCATATGCCTGCCCATAGCCCCCCCATATCCTGCCTATAGCCCCCCATATCCCCTACCATCCCCCCCATAACTTTTACCCCCCAAAATGCCTGCCTATAGCCCCATATCCCCTGCCAAAGCCCCCCTTTGCCTCCTATAGCCCCCATAGCCTGCCTATACCCCCCCCATATGCCTGCCTACCCCCCATAGCCCCTATCCCCCCCCATATCCCTGCCAACCCCCCCATAAGCCTCCCTATACCCCCCCCATATGCCTGCCTATCCCCCCCCCTTGCCTGCCTATACCCCCCTTCCCCTCCTATACCCCCTATGCCTGCCTTGCCCCCCATAGCCTCCCCTATCCCCCCCCATATGCCTCCCTTAGCCCCCCCATTGCCTGCCTATACCCCCCCATATGCCTAACTATACCCCCCCCTACCCTCCCTATAGCCCCATATGCCTCCTTAGCCCCCCATATCCCTCCCGAGAGCCCCCCATAGCCACCTATGCCCCCATTCCCTGCCTAGCCCCCATATCCCTGCCTATGCCCCCATATGCCTGGCCTATACAGCCCCCAAAATGCCTGCCTGCCTTAAACCCCCTAATCCCTCCCTGCCTAAAAACCCCCCCCTATTAACCCTGCCCCTGCCTTTTAAACAGCCCCCTAATCCCTGCCTCCTGCCTATACAGCCCCCTATATGCCTGCCTGCCTGCCTATACCCCCCCAATATGCCTGCCTCCCATAAACCCCCTATATGCCTCCCTGCCTTACACCCCCCTTCCCGCCTAAAAACCCCCCCTACTGCCTGCTTGCCTCCTTAAGCCCCCTATCTCCCTGCCTGCCTATACAGCCCCCTATGGGGCCTGCTCCTATAACCCCCCCTAATACCTGCCTGCCTATACAGCCCCCATATCCTGCCTGTCAGCCCCCATATCCCTGCCCCCCCCCCCTATTGCCTGGTATCCCCCACAACCCTGCCTTTTTCCCCCAAAGCCCCCGGGGTTCTTATAGGGGGCCCCTTTTACAACCTAAAAACCCCTATCTATATGGCCCCATACCACCTAACCCCGTCAACCTGAAGGCTCCCTATAGCTACCTAAACCCCGCCTCCTATATGGGGGACTCTATTGCTACCAAACCTTCCCATTTGGGGGGCCCCCTATATCCATCTAAACCCTGCCTGCCTAAATGGACCCCATATAGCCAGGGGGGGCAGGGGCGGGAAAAGTCAGGTTTTAAAAAAATTTTTGTCAAAAACTAGGGAAAGTGGTCCCGGGGGATTATCAAGATGGCGGACTGGACCAAAAGTAGAACAAAAAGAAAGGGCAACGACTTTCAGAGAAACGCACCTGTGAGTCACAAGATGTTAATCAAAAGTAAAACACTTATTGTCTGCAGAGCTGTGTACACGCGTCTACCACATTGGGCACATATGGAGGTAAAATACTCTGCAGAGCCTTTTGGGAACTGCTGTCTACCAAATATATGTCCTGTATGGTGGTTATATAAGTTGAAGCCGTTACACTGCTGTTACCACTAAAGGTCACTGTAGGAGGGAATATATGTGTCGAGCCGTGTACTTGGTGTCACCATTAATTCACTGTATGGGGCTAAAAATACAGTCTGCAGAGCCGTGACACTGCTGTCTACCACAAATGGTCCTGTATGGGGTTAATACATTGCGAGCCTTTGTACACTCTGTTACCCCTATATGGCACTGTAGGGGGTTTTATACAGTCTGCAGAGCCTGTGTACACTGCTGTCTACCCCTATATGGTCACTGTATGGAGGTAATATACAGTCTGCAGGCCTGTGTACACTGCTGTCACCACTATAAAAGGGGCACGTATGGAGGGAATTACAGTCTGCAAAAGGCCTGTGTACATTGGTGTCTACCATTATATGTCACTGTATGGGGGTAAATACAGCTGCAGAGCCCGTGTAAAACTGCGTCTACCATAATGGTCACTGTTTGGAGGTAATATACAGCTGCAAGCCTGTGTACACTGGGGTCTACCACTATATGGGCATAATTATTATATATTATTTTTATTAGACAGTATTGGTCTTTTTTGGGACTATCAGAAATGTAGGGGGATTATTCGTCACTATGTTGTGGTAATTTGTGGTCGGTTCGGTGGTATAACAGGTCCTTTTGAATAGCGTTATTGGTAATATTGGTTTTGGTTTTAGTGGATTTGATTGGTACCCTATGAGGTGAGATGTATGGTGAGGTATTTGCCCTTTATTTCTACATTATCTAAAGCATGTCCTGGGACATGTCGTGGTCAGGGAGGGGGGGGGGGGGCCCCCCACCAAAAGTTTGCTATGGGGGGCCCGGCTTTCTCTAGTTACGCCCCCGTGTCCCGCCTTTTCATTTTTTGGTCAATACTTCCCATAGGTTTAATGGTTCCCCCGTTGTCCTATTTGATTTGGGTTTGGGTTTTTCCGACCTATAAAGAGCTTACAGAATTTGAATTACTTATTTCCCGGGGAAATTTTCCCAAAATACAAATTCTTGATGTTGCGCCGTTTTTGATTTTTTGTTATGATTTTATTTATGTATTTTTTTGAAAAGGTTTTACCTTTTTCAGTTAAAGTTTTTTCACCTAATAAAAAAAATTTTTTTTTTTTATACTCCAAAGCCTCACGAAACTGAGAGCTGAGATTTATTCTTGAGTGATCTTATAATTTTTTACTTTAATTTTTTAAAGATTTTTCTTTTTTCACTAATTTAATCGTTTTTTAACGCTTTTTATTTTTCCTTTATTCATTCATTCATTTGAAAGACAACTCTTTTAGCTATTCTCTAACATGTTTAATGATTTTTCGCTCATTTCCAGCCTGTCTCGAATCGGAATACATGATCCCGGACTGCACCTAAGTCCCGCAACGGCCCTCACACACTTGCGAGGCGCGGTGGACTCTACACCGCATGTATGAGCGCACCTCGGGCACCGACATACTTGAGGCACAGCTTTCACTTTAAATCGGGCGAAAACGTGCGCTCCGATGCCTCGAGCTTCATACATGTCGCCCTATATGTTTCTGTTTGTGGGACAGCTTGGATATTCTATTGTCGGATTTCAAGACCGCCGGTTTATATACATGTTCTATAACATGCTCTATTATGGCCGATTCTAGTACGGTTAAGTGTTAGGGCTTGTTCACACGGCATATTTTGGGGTGCTTTTCGCCACGTATTTCTCAGCGTACTGTGCTCTAATATGAGCGAAATGCGCCCCAATCATTACGGTAATCCACAGTTCTCATAGAGAACTATGGATTACGTCTCCTCTCCCCAGGCGTACAATATGATCATATTGTATGCGTGAGGAGATAAATGACATGTCACATATTTGCGCTGCCAGTAATGACAGTCTATGGGGCTGGCAGGGCTGCCGCACGCCCCCCCCGCCTCCTCACTCCCCCCCCCCCCCCCCCCCCCCCCCCAACACCACCCCCATCGTGGGAGTCCGCTCCAATCACCGTGACTCCACAAACACCCCGCAGTACGCCCCGCAATTAAGCCGTGTGAACTTCCCCTTAAAGGGCAGGCTAAAAATCCAAAACCGCCTGCAGAATACCGATTTCCGACGGCTTTTTTTTACAATTGCATTGTAGACATAGCCTAAAGAACTCACTATGGTGGAGGAGATAGGATACGATGTAACAGATACCACCACTTAGTGTCAGTTCTCTGAGCTGTGACTTCCTGCTCCTCTTTGTCATAATCAGAGCGGTTCAGGTATTTGAGATATAGGGAGATGTTTGCTGGGAGTCCTGATACAGGAATGAGATATGATACAATGCAAATGATATCTGCACCTCGTATACGCTCTCTGAGCTGTGAATTCTTGCTTCCTCATGTCAATGTTCCCCTGAAAATTAAGACTGCAAGGAATATAAGTAGTGCTGGAAGTCTAATGAGATGTGATATAATGTAAAGGTCTCACTATGGTGGAGGAGATATGATACAATGCAACAGAAGACTCCACTTAGTTGGAGTTCTCTTGGCTGTGAATTCCAGCTCCCCCAAGTCATAATCAGATGGGCTCTGGATGCTGAGATGAGGGAAGAGGTTTGCTGGGGGGTCTTTATACTTCAAGGTAGTCACCTGTAATTTTTGTTATCTGAAAATTATAACTGCAATAATAGAACAAGTTTTGGATATAGGAAAGAGATCTGATACAATGTAACAGATATCTCCACTTAAAGGGGTTGTCTCACTACAAGGATTGCTTTTTATGTTAAAGATCTTGCAAAAACAAGTCACCATTAAACATGTCTTCCTTATTCCTTTTATGGGCTCCATCAGCTCCTCAGTTCGCTATAGCTACAGACCTGTTCCATCTCTCATGATAAGCCGCCAGCACTGGTTGCTATAGCTACAGACCTGGCTTCTACTGCAGCCTAGTAGAAGCCAGCAAATACACCACTAAATTAAAAATGAAACCCAGAAAACACAACTGAGGTAAGATGAATCAATGTAGTGGGACAACCCTTTTAATGTCAGTTCTCTTAGCTGGGAATTCTTGCTTCCACATGTCACAAACAGAGACAGATAGGAGTAAATGTTTGTTAGAAGTGAGTTCTCACTCTCCTAGATGGTCAGCTGCAGGCTCGGAGTGGCCCACAGGGAAGCAGGTTAAGCCCCCTGGTGGTCCCCTGGACATGGCAGGTGTGGGGACACTTTCCAGGGGGTAAAGCAAAAGAAGAGAGGCCAAAAGCAAGAGGCAGGTGCAGTATGTGCAGTAGGTGCAGTATGTGCTGCAGCGTTCAACTCCGTTGGTGGACTCCAAAAATCAACCCCCTTGATGGCTCCAATAACAAATTCCACTAATGGGCTGGGCCCCAAGAATCATCTCCATTGGTGGACCCCCAAAGTCAACCCCACTGATGGGCTCCAATAATCAATTCCACTGACGGGCTCCAATATTCAACCCTACTGGTAGGCCCAATAATCAACTCCACTGTTGGACCCCAAAAGTCAACCCCACTGATGGACTCCAGTAACCAATTCCACTAGCGGACTTGTAGGAAGAGCGTTTGTAGCACGAAACGTCCATCGCCTGCTCCTGTTAGGACGTATCTAGTAACGCGTCCCTCTCATGTAACGAGTTGTTTGCTGAATAAAGGAAGAATTTTTACGTAATGGTGAGTGCCTTGGATATTTTTCTTACTCCAGGACGGGGCTGGTACATGGGGGCGCAGCCTATAAGAGGAGGCCCCACATGACCCGGCGCGCCGTACGGAGAGTGGGGTGAGGGGGCGGAGTTGGCGCCCGTCGCTCGGAGGGGGGGGCCGGCATATAAAGCCGGGCCCCGGGCGGCGCGGGCTCAGTCGCGCGTGTCGGAGCAGGGAACATCCCCACCCTTCCCGCACCTTAAGCAAGGTGGTGGTGTAATGTGATGGCGGTGGGGTGTTTGGGGGTGATATGGCGCGGCCAATTTGTGGAGTTACGGCTTGAAGCATTCATGGTGGTGATGAAGTGGCTGATTGTCACAGCGGATGAGGAGTTGGGGTCTTTGGGGGTCGGTGGAAAATTAGCTGGGGGACGTCAAGCTCGGCTTGGCTCCCCGTTTTCATTGGTTGGACCGGTCTGGCGAAGGATGGTGGCTCCACAGGGAAGGTGTCCTTGGGAGCAGGTGAAGGAAATGGTTAGCCTGCATGAGGTGGCTTGTGGGCTGGCCCTGATGCCGGGGGGGTTCGACGAGTGGGGCAAAACTGCGAAAAAAGAGAATTTTGGTGCCCTGAAGCGGGGTGGGTGGTGATGGCTGGGGCAAATGCGGAGAGAAGAGGATGTTTTCTTCTCGCCAGAACAGGAGTGATGATTCATTGTTTGGCTCATGGACTCAGAACCAAGTGGGGTTATTTTAGTGTTCGGAAGTGTTGGGGAAGTGTTTGGGATCTAAGTGCAAATGGGGGTTTGGGAATGGATACTCATTTGATGGCTAATCAATTGTTATTTTTTCGTCTGTTTGTGTGCTTTAATAAACTTGGCTGCTGTGGGCCAAATTATTCCAAATATGAGGTGTTTGTCTTTATTTTGGAGGATACTGGTGGGAAGGGGTATTGACTACAGCAGAGAAGGGTAGGCGTTGCTCAGGGTCATGGGTTATCTTCACTTAGTAGTCGAAGTTCTGAGTTCTCTGTGAATTCCTGCTTCCCCATGTCCTAATCAGAGGGATTCTGAAAGCTGGGATATGGGGAGATTTTTGCTGGGAGTCCTCACACTCCAAAGTGGTCATCTGTGATTTTCGGCACCTGAAAATTAGAACTTTTGGTTGAGATCAAATGTATTGTAGTTTTTTTTTTTTTTTTCTTTTATTTTTTTTTTTTTTTTTTTTTCGCCCCCCCCCCCCCCCCCCCCCCCCCCCCTTTATCTGTACTAATCAATGGTGCAGCCTGGGCCACTGATGTGAGGACAGATACAGACACGCTGGTTTTTTTGGGGGGGTATTTACATGATATATGCGGCCCATGGGTGACCTACACCTGGGATGGAAACCATGAGATTTTGAGGGGATTTGAAAGACTGAGGTGCGAAATGCTCCAGCAGTGGTGATCTTGAGGTGCGTGAACTAATACCATTAAGCTCATACCTCTATTACCTGACCTTCTGGCAAGGCCAATATATGGATTTTTTATAATTTTGGCCAGAGGCATAACGTGAAGCTCCAGCGCCCTAGTGCAAAAAGTGAAATGGGTCCCCAAGTTCCCCATGCAGCATTTACAAATGTCGGTTTCTTATTACGAGGGCTGAGGCTTTTGGGCCCCCTCAAGCTGCAGGGCTCGGTAGCTACTGCTACCTCTGCACCCCCTGTAGCTACGCCCCTGATTCTGTCTGGATGTCTGGGCACTACTCACTGCGCACATTCATATTTGCTTCATATACTTATTATGTCACTGTTTGTTTGTCACAGGATGTGGTGGCCTTTTGAGACCCTCCTGAGGTCTAGGGGGGAATGTGTGGCCATCAGTTTCCTTTCACCCTTACAACCCTGCTTTTCAGAGAGGCCAACCTTGTTTTTGATCTTCTTGGTTGATGCTCAGATCCCGCACCTGGGTTAATGCCAAGAGTAACTACTGGGTCTACTGGCAACGAGGGACCACTTGTTCTGGGCCATGAGCCTTCTGATCCAGAGGGGGTAAATAAAGTTAAGAAGGGGCTCTTCTCTTTTCACAAACACTTTGCGATAAATATAACTGAGTATGAACATGTGAAACCTTAGGCTTTAGCATCTGCTGGATGTATATGCCAGGATTATCTCCATATGTCTACCTTAGACCTGGCCTGCACAACATGCGACCTGTGGGATGTCTGGTGGTCTGCAAAGGGAATTGTGTAAACTCACCCCACCGGTTCGGGGCCATTTCCAGCACTCTGGGTGGCATTCAGGCAGCCCCAGGTAGCTCACAGGAGGCCCCAAGCCATCCAGACCCCATATTCTGCCAAATTGTGCAGGTCTGTCTAAGACATATTCCACTATTTTGGCCTACAGGCGTAATGTTCCATTGTGAAAAAAAGTATAACATGTAATATGTGGTTTCTGTGGAGTAGCATTGTCTACTACACTATTCCACACAGAAGAAAAAAAAGATATACTTACATATACTGGTCCAACAGAGACCAAAGGAACTTTTTGGCCTGCATCTGATGAAAGGTGCCCTATGGATACACTTGCATATATATATGTCAGGAGCTTTTCCAGGTGCACACAATATGAGTAGATCAATACCATGATGTGAACAGGGCCTTACACTATTGCTGATGATGGGAATGTACTGTAGACCATTTAATTTTTTAATTATTTTTTTATTTTATTTTTTTTAAACGGGAGGAAAAACCATGAAAACACAACGCGGGATAGAACCAATTGTTAGACTGCTGGTGACCCACCACTGGGATACCCCTTAGAGAGTTAAGGGGCAGCTTGCATCTCTGACCATGACAGTGACTTTTAAGTAGTTTAATGTCTGCTGTTGTTTTCACAGGGTGAAATTGCTCTTTCCTATATTATAGTTGGAGGAGTGCAGGCAAGGATGGGTGCTGCCGGAGCTGGGTCCAGACAGTGTTGTACTGGGGTTTCTAGGGCCCACAGCTGGATTTGATTCTAGGGGTCCACCAGTTGAGCTGTTTCTGGGACCACTGGTAGAGTTTATTTTAGGGTCCCACGCCACAGTAACTGTTAATGACTGTACATGCCTCCTATACTCTGCCTCTTGCTTTTTGCCTCTCTTTCTCCACTTTTCTGCCTCTCCCGAGGATGGATATGCAGCTAATAAACATCTCCAGTTTTACCATATTCAGGGGCCCACTGGGGCTGTCCCCTATCCCACTGTGGGCCAGTCTGAGCCTGGGTCCAGAGGATTAGCCGGTGGGCCCAAGCACTGACACAATAATGTACACCTAATACATTAGGACCCTAATGGTCTAGCAAAAAACGACCTTATTTGAAGCTGACTTACCATTATCAAACATTCTATGTAATCCTGCATGTAGATTGATTACTTTAGGTGCATTTACTAAAAGTACTTTTAAAAGTGTCCATGCGCCTATCCTATATAGAAACAAGCTGGGTCATTGGAATAGTTTCCTCTGGGGGGGCTCATGGAGCTTCAGCCGGACACTGTCCCCAAAGCAAAGCTCTCATGGATGAGACCACCCTGGGCCTCCAGTTGGCATTGAGTCACATACATTGCATAGTTATGTGTAATCCTATGGTCACAAATGTCACCATCAGGCCATGGCCTACAAGTCAAAAGGACGTTACATAATTACAATGGTCTACAGTGATCCCATTGACTGCTGCTCACAGATCACACATAAGTGAATTCCAGCTCTTAGCAGACACATAGACTACATAACCCATGTTCTTCTAGGGAAAGCCATTTATTATTCTTTCTTTTAAAGCGCCATTAATTCCGGGGAGCTGTACATTCACCGAGGTGCAGAGCTAATTTTACTCAATGAACCAAATATTCAGGAGCATAATGCTCTTCGGTCACATGTTGGAGACACTCTCATCTGGAAGCAATGCTGATGGCACGTAATGGAGTATTCCACAAATTCTTCTTATTTTGTATTCATGTTTTATAGGAAATTGAAGACATATGGCTATACAGAAGGGTACCATACACTTCTATAGGTGCATTATTACCACTCCACACAGCAGGGTATTGTAACACCACTGTGTGCATGGAAAAAAGGGAAGTCCAGCGCCAGGGTAGGTTCTAAATACAATCTTAGACTTTATTCCATGCAAATAAATATCCAGATAAGAAACCCAATCAGGTGTATACATAATGGAGATGTCTTCAGTCATAGCTTTTGCTGAACACAAGTGGATTCAAGTTGATTGAAGAGCTAAGTCATGGCTTCTGCTTTAAGCAGTGGCGTAACTAGAGAAGCCTGGGCCCCATAGCAAACTTTTGGATGGGGCCCCCAGACAGGGCTTAGGGGAGGCTCAAGGGGCCCCATACAGGTAGGCAGGGCTTATGGTAATCTATAGGGGCCCCATATAGGCAGTCAGGGTTTAGGGTAATCTATAGGGGCCCCATATAGGCAGGCTTAGGGTAATCTATAAGGGCCCCATAAAGGCAGGCAGGGCTTAGTGTAATCTAGATGGGCCATATACATAGGCATGCATGGCTTAGGGTAGGCTATTAGGGCTCCATTTTGGCAGGCAGGGATTAGGGTACGGTATAGATGGCCCTATACAGGTAGACAGGGCATAGGATAGACTAAAGGTGACCCCATACAGGCAGGCAGGGCATAGGGTAGGCTATTAGGGCTCCATTTGGGCAGGCAGGGATTAGGGTACTGTATAGATGGCCCTATACAGGTAGACAGGGCATAGGATAGACTAAAGGTGACCCCATACAGGCAGGCAGGGCATAGGGTAGGCTATAGGGGCCATTTATATAGGCAGGCAGGGCATAGGGTAGGCTATTAGGGCCCCATATAGGCAGGCAGGGCTTAGGGTAGGCTATTAGGGCCCCATATAAGCAATCAGGGTTTAGAGTATGTTATAGGGGCCCTATATAGGCAGGCAGGGTCCAGTAATGTTAAAAAAATAAGAAATCCCTTGCTCACCTGCCCCACGCTCCCTCGCAGCTCAGCTACCGGGCATAGCAAGTAGATTAGCAGAGCAGAGTGCCAGAGGCGCTCCTCTATGCTAACACCGGCGAGTCCTGCCTTTGAACGCTTGGACCGGAGGGCCCGGTGTTCAGAGGTAGGAAGCGCCGGGCCCCGCAGCTCCACGCCTGCCGGCAGTGGACTGTTATGTTCGTTGCTGGCGGGCGCAGGAGCCGAGCTACCGGGGTAGCAGACGTGGTAGCAGCTGCCCCGGGGCCCGTGGCAGCTGCTATGTCTGCTACCCCAGTAGTTATGCCCCTGGCTTTAGGTTATGTTCACACAGCTGATTCTGACGCAGAAACCGCACTGAATCCAATTTAGAATTGGCGTCCAAATCTGACTACAATCCTCCACACATAGGGGACATGTCTGAAAATTGTCTTGGTCTAAGACTTTTCTTGTTGCCCATAGCAAGCAATCAGAGCTCATAGCAACCAATCAGAGCGCCCCTTTCATTTCAGATAGAGCTCTGAAAAAATGAAAGGGGCGCTCTGATTGGTTGCTATGGGCAACAAGAAAAGTCTTAGACCAAAAGACAATTTTCAGACATGTCCCCCATAGTTTGTAAAGAAAACTATGCCTCATTGTGCACACTACGCTGATTATCTTTGGCGCTGATTTATTTTCAGCGCTGAAAAAAGAACTGACATGTCAATTGCTGAATCAGCGTCAAATCCACATCTAAAGTTCACGCTCAAGTGGTGCGGATTTTAGGCATGGATTCCAAGCTGAATCAAATCTGCACTTACTGTGTGCATGAGACCTTGAAAGGAATGTATCGCCATTTTTTTTTCTTACTAATTAAAACAAGATACGGATACATATTCTTTTCTTCTTAGCCATTTTTATTTTCTAATTGCAGATTTTTTTATTCTATTGTCCGCATATGATTATGGGGGCGGCCATCTTGCGTGAGCTGGTTTTTAACAGCATTTAGAGAGATGGACATAGGAGCCTTCATGGACATAGTAGCTTGTGAACAGGAGCAGTCACATTGACTTCTATAGGAGAGTTTTCTAGGCTCTGTGATCTGGGAAGAAGTCAGTGTTCAGGGAGAGGGTAGAGGGGGAGCTGTGACTAGTCCCCGGAGTCGATTGCTAAGGTCTTATCCATCGACTTGAGGCCTTAACAACTGGCTTAACAACTGACTGGAGTCCGCGAGTCGATTGCTAACTCTTATCAATGACTTGTTCTTGAGGCCTTAACAACCGGCTTAAACGACTTTAGGACTTCACAACGCAGTAAATATGTGTCCCAGTGAAGGTAATAGGGTCCCCCCAGTAGGTGGTTTATACTTTATATGTCTCCCGGTAGGTTTTTAGTTTACATGTCCCCCACGCAGGGTATGATGGGCCGGTTATGTATCCCCCAGCAGGTATATGGGCAGGTTATGGATCCCCCAGCAGGTATATAGGCAGGTTATGGATACCCCAGCAGGTATATGGGCAGGTTATGGATCCCCCAGCAGCTATATGGGCAGGTTATGGGTCCCCCAGCAGGTATATGGGCAGGTTATGGGTCCCCTAGCAGGTATATGGGCAGGTTATGGATCCCCCAGTAGGTATATAGGCAGGTTTAGGTCCCCCAGCACACATGGGTAGGTTATATGTCCCCCAGCAGGTATATAGATAGCTTATAGGTCCCCCAGCAGGTATATAGATAGCTTATAGGCCCCACAGCACATGTATATATAGGTAGCTTATAGGCCTCACAGCACATATATAGGTAGATTATAGCTCCTCCCTGCACGTATATAAGTAGATAATAGCCCCCCTGCACATATAACAGTAGATAATAGCCCCCCTGCACATATAACAGTAGATAATAGTCCCCTGCACATATAACAGTAGATAATAGTCCCCTGCACATATAACAGTAGATAATAGTCCCCCCCTGCACATATAACAGTAGATAATAGGCCCCCCCTGCACATATAACAGTAGATAATAGTCCCCCCCTTGCACATATAACAGTAGATAATAGGCCCCTGCACATATAACAGTAGATAATAGGCCCCCCCTGCACATATAACAGTAGATAATAGCCCCCCCTGCACATATAACAGTAGATAATAGGCCCCCCTGCACATATAACAGTAGATAATAGGCCCCCCCCTGCACATATAACAGTAGATAATAGCTCCCCCTGCACATATAACAGTAGATAATAGCCCCTCCCTGCACATATAACAGTAGATAATAACCCCCTCCCTGCACATATAACAGTAGATAATAGCTCCCTCCCTGCACATATAACAGTAGATAATAGCCCCCTCCCTGCACATATAACTATATTTTATAGCCCCCCTCCCTGCACATATTACTATATATTATCGCCCCCCTGCACATATAACAGTAGATAATAGCCCCCCTCCCTGCACATATAACAGTAAATAATAGGCCCCCCCCTGCACATATAACAATAGATAATAAGCCCCCCTGCACATATAACAGTAGATAATAGGCCCCCAGCATGAATAGAGCTAATTAAAAGTAATAAACTGACAGCACTCACCTGACCTCGCTCCCTGTCGCTGCCGCTGTCGCTGCTCCCGGTCTTTTTCCTCACAGGGTGACGTCACCCGGCCGCGCTACACTCTGATGACGCTGACTCCGGCGCGCACAGCACAGGCGCGCACAGAGCCGCATCCTGCCTGCGGCGGCCGATACTCTGCGGAGCTCTCTGCTCCGCCAAAGCATCTAACTTGATGTGTGTCCGGCGGAGGCACAGACAGTTAGTCCCGCCACCACTGCCGTCGCCAAGGTACTCAGCCGTTAGCTTAGCGAATGGTAGCGTCTTAGGACCCTAACGATCGGCGGTGGATAGCGGCGGCGCCGGGGACTAGCTGTGACATCTCCTATTGACACATTGGTGTCACCTTTCAGTGTAATCCTGCTTGTGCTGATAATGAGGAGACTGCTGAAAAGTTTTCTCTACAGAACAAGAAGTGTCAGATTGTTATTAGGGCTAATGGCCATAGTGATCAGACACCAGCTTGGTTCACCTCACCTGACAGTAGCTACAGCACTAATCCAACACAGAAGAGAAATATCCTCTGACATCAGGGACGCACAGATGACGTCATCTCTGATCAGTTGTTCTCTGAGTCATTTTTTTTCCCCCCTTTCTTCTCCTTCGCCCCAAGACCATCAAAAAAGCTTCCCCCAGCCGCAACCCCGGCCCCTGCAAAATTTTAAACCACACAAAAAATTTTAAAAATCTCACTTTATCAGCATTTTTCCCCTCCCAAAATTTCCAAACCTTCTGTTGGGGGCCCCCCCCATTAATTTAAATAGGTATTAAAGTTGCCCACCTTTAAAAGTAGATAGGTTTCTAGACCCTTTTTTGGTATTATATGTTTAAGAGTGTGGGGTAAAACAGCTCCATTGGGGTAGATTTTACTTCCCCTTGGGAAGAAATACAGCTCCCTTAGGAAAAAAATTAGATATACTCCCCCTGAAAAGCTAGGTATACGCCCCCTGTGGGTAATAAAACGGGCCCCCCTGCACAAATAGCCTCCTTATTTTAAGGCACCCTGTAATTTATAGGCCCTGAAATAAAGCCCTCTGTAGGTCATAGGCCCCTGTACATAGCCCACTGTAGGTTATAGCCCCCTGTAGTTTATAGCTCTCTGTAGGTTATAAGCCCCCCCTGTAGACTATAGCCCCCTGAAAGGTTATGGGCCCCCCCCATGTATAAGCCCCCGAAATTTTAAAACCCCCGGTAAATATTTCCCTGTGGGTTTATAGGCCCCCATGTTTTTTTACCCCCCTGTATTTATTGGCTACGTATCCCACCCCCGTAGGTTTTTGCCCCCTGTAAAAAGCCCCTGTGGGTTTTAAAACCCTTCTGTATATACCCCCCTGTTTTTTATAAGCCCCCCCCATGAACAGTACCCCCCCGTAGTTATAGCCCCTTACATGCCAACCTCCCGTTTTTTGGGGGGGGGGGTTCCCGCTTTTTTGGGGTCCCCCCCGCCCTCCCGGGGGGAGTTGGCGGGGGTCCTTTAAATTCCCCGCGGCGCAAAGAGTAGCGCTGGTGGGGCTACCTTGCGCCGCCGTACCGCCCCCTTACAGGGGGGTGCAGCGTCCCGAGGGGCCGCTAAACCCCCCCGCGGTTCTCACTGTGCGGGGAGGGGGGATCGCTCCCCCCTCCCCCCCTTCCCCCGTATCCCGGGCCCCCGGTGGGGCCCCCGCCGCACATACAGGCCCAAGGGCCCCGGGGGAAGGGACCCCGGGGGCTGCAGGGGAGGGGCCCGCGCGGCTCCCTCTCATTTTCCCCCTGCGCCGCTGAAGAATGGGGCAGGAGCTGGCAACCCGCGGGGCGGGAAACCCTTTGGTAAGGAAGTGGATTTTATTTTTTAAATTTTTATTAGCTTTAGGGGCTCTACCTGGCAAAAAAGGGGGGCACTCCCCGGGCAACAAAGGGGCATTTACCGGGCAACAAAGGGGCCTACCTGGCAAAAAGGGGGGGGAAACAAACCGGGCAACGGGAGGGGCACTACCGGGCCCAAAGGGGGGGCCCATCTCCCTGGCATAAAGGGGGGGGAAATCTACCGGGGCTAACAGAGGGGGCACAAACCTGGCAACAGGGGGGCACTCCCTTTGGCATCAAGGGGGAAACTACCTGGCATCAGGGGGCATCACCTGGCTAAAAAGGGGGGCACTACCGGGGGCTAACAGGGGGGGGCACTACCTGGCTACAAAGGGGCACTACCTGGCAAACAATGGGGGCACTCCCCCGGGCTAACAGAGGGGGCACTCCCTGGTTTAACAGAGGGGGCCCACTACCTGGCAAACAGATGGGGGGCACTACCTGGCAACCAATGGGAACATCTACCTGGAAACCCAAAGGGGACATCTACCTGGCAACCAAGGGGGACATCTCCCTGGCAAAAATTTGGGGGCAACAACCGGGCAACAAGGGGGCACACCGGGCCCCAACGAGGGGGGCACTACCGGCTAACAATGGGGGCACTACCTGGCAAACCCAATGGGGGCACCTACCTGGCTAACAGATGGGGCAACTCCCTTGGCTAACAGAGGGGGGCACTACCCTGGCAACAGGGGGGGCATTTCCCCGGCTAACAGATGGGGGCACTACCTGGCAACCAATGGGGACATCTACGTGGAAACCAATGGGGACATCTACGTGGCAACAAGGGGGGGCCAAACCTGGCAACGATGGGGGCCCTACCTGGCAAACCAAGGGGGGCACTACCTGGCTAAAAAATTGGGGGAACCTCCCTGGCTAACAAGGGGGGCACCTACCGGGCCCAAACAGAGGGGGGGCACCTCCCCTGGCTAACAGATGGGGGCACAAACCTGGCTAACAGTTTGGGGAAACTACCTGGCCCCAAAGTGGGGACATTTTACCTGGAAACCCAAAGGGTGGGCCCATCACCTGGAAACCCCAAGGGGGACATCTACCGGGCAACCAAGGGGGACATCTACCTGGCAACAATGGGGCACTACCTGGTTTAACAATGGGGCCCCAAAACCTGGCAAAACAAGGGGGCACCTACCCTTGGCTAACAGAGGGGCACTACCGGGCCTAACGAGGGGGGAAAAACAACCTGGCAAAAGAGGGGGCACAACCTGGCAACCAAGGGGGACATCTACCTGGAAACCCAAATTTGGGAAAATCTACCTGGCAACCAATGGGGACATCAACCTGGCAACAATGGGGGCACTGCCTGGCAACGATGGGGGCCTCCCCGGGCTAAAATTTGGGGCACTCCCCGGGCTAACAAGGGGGGGCACCTCCCTGGCTAAAAAATGGGGAAACCTACCGGGCCCAAAAAAGGGGGGGGCATTTTACCTGGTTTACAAATTTGGGCCCCTCCCCTGGCTACAGGGGGGGGGGCCTCAATTTGGGTTTACAAGGGGGGCATCTCCCGGGCCTTTAAGGGGCACTCCCCTTTTAGGGGGGGCTACTCCCCCTGGTTTAAAAAAGGGCCCATTTACCTGGCTTTTTTTTCCAAAAGCCGTTTATGCAGTTAAAGGTGGAGGGGGTTTGTGGCTTTTTGAAGGGGCGTGGCATCCCGGGAAAAGGGATGGGCGGTCCATTCAAATTTTTGCCGCTCCCTCTACGCCGCCCACTGAACTCTCCTGCTTTTTTATTTTCGAAAGTTGGCAACTATGTTATAGCCCCCTGTATATAGCCCCTGTAGGTTATAGCTCTCCTATGTATATAGGCCCCGTAGGTTATAGCCCCTGTAGGTTATAGACCCCTGTATATTGGCCCCTGTAGCTTATAGGCCCCTTGTATATGGCCCCTTGGAGGTTATGACCCCTTGTAAGGGAAAACCCCTTTGGGTTTAAAGGAACCATAAATGGGCCCCTGTGGGAAAATACCCCTCCAATAAAACCCAACCCTTAGGTTATAGCCCCCTATATATGGGGGCCCCTATAGGTTAAACCCCCCCCTATTTTTATAGGCCCAGTATTTTTATACCCCCCAAAAATAGCCCCCCTTTAAACCCCAAAAAGGCCCCGGGTAAAAGCCCCCTGAAATTTTAAAAACCCCCTTTGTAAAATAGGCCCCTGTATTTTTATAGCCCCTTGTATACAGCTCCATGTAGGTTATAGGCCCCTGTATATAGACCCCCTGTAGGTTATAGGCCCCTATATATAGTTTCCTCTAGGTTCTAGACCCCTCTCACTTTAAAAAAAAAAAAAAAAAAGATTATAAAACATTACTCACCTCTCCACGCTCCTCGCCGGGGACCCCGCCCCTACCCCTAAAAAATTGCCCGGGGCCTCCAAACTGGAACCTAGGGGCCCGGTCAGTTTTAGGAATCCCGCGGCGCCGGAGGTGATGCCCGGGCCACCTGCGCTTTTTAAAAAAGACCGGTAGGTAAAGGGCCCTCCTGCACACTAACGTGCTGTCCTGACCTGCCACTCGGGCTGAATCACTCTGCTGGGCAGGGTAGGCCGCCTAACCTGCCCAATGGAAAAGACAGCCCTGCTTGACCATGACAACAATAGACAACCATTATATATATCCTGTGCAACTGTGGTGACAGCCTTCGTCCATAGCCAATAACGCCTATATAGCACCTACACCAGATTGACAGTCTGTGCTCAGTGGTTGGTACTGGGTTCTGAGTTCACATCCAGCCAAGTCTCTATACTAATAGGTTAATTGGCTTCCTATGAAGTTGGTCCTAGTGGTTGTTTGTCTGCGATAAGGAAATTAAATTGTGAGCCCGAGGGACTACCTCTTTCCAATGCTGTGGAATATGCTGACACTTTATATTCAACAGAAATAACAGATCAGATTACATCAGATTACTCCGGTTTGTAAAGAGAAAAAAAAACATTTCATTTTTAAAATTTCCCGGGGACCCCCCTTTCCCGATATGTCCCGTTTTTTGTAAATCCTTGTGTTCCCTGTGAAATAAACAATCCTATAGCATTTTACTCCTTTAAAAAAGGGGGGTTGGGGCTTGGGTTCCCCCTTTAATTTCCCCCTGGAAATTTTTTTTGCTGAATCAGTCAATTGGGGGTAACCAGGGTTTGGGGGGGTTTCCCCGCACTTTTCGAACCCTTGTCCAATCAATTTCTGACAGAGTCAGACTGTGGGAGGGACACACCCACAATTTGGGAAAAACCCCTTTGGGCTGATTCCGCGATAACTTTTCTAGGATCAATAAAAAGAGGAACAGAACAACCAGAGTTTTTAATAAAAAAGACTCCAGAATTTTATTTCACAGGGGAAAAACCCAAGATTTACTAAATCAACAGGTCGGAAGGGCACGGGTCCTTTTTAAGGTATTTTTTTCTTAAAGAGGTTTTGCACTTCCTTTTTTTTGAATAAGGGACATACTGCTGCCCCCATTTAAAAAAAAAAAAAAAAGAAAAGAAAAATGAACCCTACCCCAAATTTTTATTTCCCCGATGGGGCCCCGCCAATCCTGTCCTCAGGTCTGTGTTATCTTCTGGCTTCTAGTGATTGGCTTGTTTTCCAAAAAACTTGGGTTTCCTTGATTGGCTGCAGCATTCCCCTGTGGCATCACTGTTTTAGGGAATTAAAAGCTCCCAAAAGGGGACTTAAAGGCTTAAAGCTAATCAGTGACCCCCCACAGTGACTGAAGCCAAATGTATACTGGGTGGGGAAAATGAGGATGGGGGGAAGGGGCGAGAAGAGAGGCGAGCATGGCTTTTATTGTAAGGACATAAGGGTTTGGGTTTTTAAAAAAAATTATTAAAATAAAGCAGAAAACCCCTTTAGCCCCTTACCGACCTATGACGTATGAGAATGTCATAGCGCCTGTAAGCGGCTTTGAAACGGGATCGCGGAGCGATCCCGCTTCACAGCCGCCGGGTGTTAGCGGCTAATTGCAGCTAACACCCAGCGGTTTCAGCGCAGGAGGGCGGCGTCACCTGCCTGGACTGTTTAACCCATCAGGCGCCGCGGCAAAGATGGCGGGGCGTCTGAATGAACGAAAAGCGGTGCTGCGCACCGATAAGATCGCTGAGTCCCGGCGGGCTACCATGGCAGCGCAGAGCTTTGTGAAGGCTCTGATCGCTGCCATGTTCCTGTTTCCCCACTTCCGTCCGCAGACAGGAAAGTGGGGAAACCGTCACCCTTTGAAACACCCTAATGCATTGCCTATGCAATGCATTAGGCTGTATTAACGATCGCGCCCCTAGTGGTCAAGCGCCATAGGGGGACTAAATGTTAAAGAAAAAAAAAAAACAAATTTTTAACTTCCAAAAAAAAAAAGTATTAAAAGTTCAAATCACACCCCCTTTCCCCATTTTACAAATAAAAACAATAAAATAATAAAAAAGTTACATATATTTGGTATCGCCGCGTCCAAAAAAGTCCGATCTATAAAAATCTAATATAATTTATCCCATATGCTGAACACTGTAGAAGAAAAAAAAATTAAAACGACAAAATTGCTTTTTTTTGGTCATTTCACGTCACATAAAAACAAACCTCCCGCAAACATGGAGCAAGTACATTTTTATTCACATTTTGCCCCACTTAGAATTTTTTTTCCGTTCCCTAGTATACTCTATAGTAATATGAATAACAACACTAGAAAGCACAACTTGTCCCGCAAAATAAAAGCCCTCATATGTCTATGTAGGTGGAAAAAATAAAAAGTTATGGCTTTCAGAAGGCTAAGAGCAAAAAAATTTAGAGCCATATTATTATGACTGTCCGTCAGGAAGGGGTTAAAGAGAACCTGTCACTTAGTTTTTGCCCCCCTGCTTGGGGGACAAACAAGCTAGTGTCAACCTGCTTTTTCCCAGCGCTGTGTCCCTTATTCTGTAAAGATGCTGTAGTTTTCGTGTATTAATGCTAAAAATCTGCAGTTTCAGTCAGAAAAAGGTCTTCAAACCCATTCAGAGTGTCAGTTTTTTCAAAACCCTGCACACCTGAGGCTAGCCACGCCCACCTCAACTGATAAAACAATAACTGTGAATAGGTAGAAACATTTGAAAAAACTGTCATTGGCGGGGCTAGCCTGTGGTGGGCGGCAGCTAACGCCTACTCATGAATAAGATTTGAGCATTAAATGCTCTAAAACTAAGGCATCTTACAGAATAAGGGACACAGCGCTGGGAACAGCAGGTCTGACACTAGCTTGTGCTGCTCTCAGCAAGGGGGGCATAAACTATGACAGGTTCCCTTTAAGTGTTAAAGGGATTGCAGCCATTGTGAACTGGTGTGTGTGGGTCACACTGTTTTCGTGCCTATTAGGCATTTTATATATATAAAGCAAAAAACTTTATTCCATAATGTCCAAAAGAGACATTTCAGTCAATTGCTTCATTTTTCAACTGGGAGTGCTGTGATTTTTCATTATTATCGAATCGGACCTGTGACTTTCATTTTTTGCAGGAACCTGTGTTTTTGATTGTTTTGGAAGTCTTCTCTTTTCCCTGTTATATATATGTATATGCCATATTTCTGGGATGTCAAACTAAATTTCACTGAGAGCTTCATCATTTGGGTAAATTAAAGCGAGTTAGAAATAACAGAGTGTAATTGGATTAAAAACTGGCTATCGCATTGTACACAGAGAGTGGTGTAAATGACTCCTACTCTGAGTGGTCCCCGGTTGTGAGTGGTGGCTACAGGGATCAGTATTGGGTCGTCTTTTATTCAATGTATTTATTAATGATATAGAGGAGGGCATCAATAGCACGGTTTCTATTTTTGCAGATGACACCAAGTTATGGAGTATAGTACAATCTATGGAAGATTTCTCATAAATTCAACTGGGCCTGGGACACACTGAGTGCTTGGGCACCACTTGGCAAATTAGGTTCAATTTGTATAAATGTGAAGTTCTGCATCTGGGTAGAAATAATCTACAGGCATCATATGTCCTAGGGGGAGAAAAACTGTGAGAATCGTTGGTTGAGAAGAATCTGGGTGACTTGTAGAGCATAGACTACAGAACAGCATGCAATGTCAATCAGCTGCCTCTAAGGCAAGCAAGATATTGTATTAAAAAAAGCATGGACTAACAGGAGAGTGAAGTAATATTACCGCTATATGAAGCAAGGTGTCAGGAATCTCCTGCCATACCTTGGAACTTGTTTACTGTGTTTTGCCTTTTTAAGTTGGCCCCAGTCAAGAAAGGGGAGTTTCACTTCCACCCGGGGCCTTTGCCTGGGAAAAAAAAAA
>JAODAL010043757.1:0-33555 GCA_025379985.1 Phyllomedusa bahiana
TCTTGTAAATTCTTTATAAAAAAAAATCTCCTTGGTTTCGTTAAACTTTGATTAATATCCAAATGTCTTTAAAAATCCAGCCATGCAAAAAAAAAATTAAATGTATTATGTGAACCCTTGGTGTTGTGACTAGGCGTCTCCCGCCCCCAAGAAATATATCTTAAAAAATTTAATTGTGAAGGGCAATAAAATAAAATATAACTTTTTTAGACTAAATTAAAATGTTACCCCTTAAAATTATATAAAACAGCGCAACATACATAGATAAACCGTTTTAGAACACTTAAAAGGGGAAAAAGGGGTTTTTTGGTAGCGGGGTTTGGAGTTTTTGAAGTGTTTGGGGAGAGTACCCCCAATACCCCCCTAAAAAAATTTCCTGTTAAGCCCTAACAATGTAGGGGGGGGGGAATATTACACCCCCGATGGGACCCCCCGGCTGGAACCTCCCCCTAGTATAACTTCCCCTATTTCCCTCAGTATTGGAAGTATAAAAGGGAAAAGGAAAAAAATAAAGCCTTTTTTACATAGCCCCCAACAGCTTCGGCCCCCCCTACCGACCCCCCGGGGGGGACGTGATTGGTAGGCTAAAAAAGAAAAGAAAGATGAAAAAATTTTATATCAGGCCAAAGAAAAAGAACAAATATTTACATGTACTAAAGAAATAAAAAGTGTTTGTTGTTATTTACCTAAAAGAATTCGGTCAAAAATTCCCAAAAAAGCAAAGGAGAATTGGGGCTCCTAATACCTGACCAGCTTGGTGGCGGGGTAATGTTTAGTGGCCCCCCCCTTTTAAATTGGGCAGCGGTCCTCCGCTTTGAACCCCAATCCGCACCATTCAATAAACAGGAAGCGTCTTTTTAAATCAAAGCAGGCCGGGCACGCAGTCCCCCCCGGAAGGCTAGAGCTCCTGGCGCAAAGCGGAATGGACCGCATTACACCAAAAAGGGCTTGAATAGGGGGAAACCTCCCCACGGTTGCTTAACCCCGAAACCGAAGAGTTCCGGAGTAGGCACGGGGGTATCCAAGGTAAGTAATACGCCCCAAGGGTTTGACACAACTCGCGGGGCCGGGGATTCTCGGGCATGCCAGCGAGTTAGTAGGTCAATGCTAATTTACATACGCTGGGCCAAAACCCACAGTCCGTGGTCAAAAGACAGGTAATCAAAAACGCAACGATAAAAGCTAAGTAAACAGCTGAAACTCTATCCAAAGAAGGGAAAAGGGGAGAAGGTAAAAAAGGGAAAGGGAAAAAAGGGCGTCAAAGTACTACCTATCCCCGTTGCACCAAAAAAAAGAGACACCGGGGATCTTTAATTACAGAATCATCGTGTAAATCAGTGTTTAAAAAAATTGCACAAAAAGAAAAAAACAAAGTTAAACCGAACATTACCTCTTCAGCAAACAACATAAAATACAACATAATGTCATATCTAATTCGTACAAGTTGCGTATAACCTCGGCTCGGCTGGACCCCATCCCAAGCAACCAAGGAGAGCAAAACTGTCCCAGGGAGAGCAAAATGCACCGGTCCGAACCCACGACGCGGGAAAACTTCAAGTAAAGGTACGGTTTTTGGGGGGAGGCACAAAAATCATCCACTCCCCCCACCGTATTAAAGCGTTCCAGGGTTTTGAGTTTGTTTCCGCTCAAAATCTCCCCCATCCTCTGAGAGGGGAAAACTTCTTTAAACCACTTGTATGGTGGTGGCTGCATCGACCGCCATTTCTGGGGTTTAAGCCTTAGCCGCAATCAGAGAAAAGAAGCAAGCTACTCTTGAGGGTCTTTTGGCCCAAGGGGCAGAGACGGGGGGAAAAAGTGAGGGATATTCGTAATGGAGCCAGTTATCCAATGACTGCAGAACTTGGCCCAAAAAGGGACGGTTTCCCCCCGCCCCCCAAAAGATGTGAGACTGGACCCCGGGCAACCCCACAACGAAAAGGGTTTCGGGGACCGGGGGATAAATAGCATGAGTAGCATTTGGTATCGATACCACTTGTAGAACCTTATAATTTTGCCCTGAATCCTGCAGGCCCTGGGAAGCTTTATGCCCAGACCAGGCCTGGGGGCCCGTCCTCATCCTGAAAGGACAACCGAGTTTCCCTTCCCAACCAACCCCCAAAAGCTATACCCCCTTCCCAAAATTTTCTAACAGCTGTTATATATAATTGAGTCAAGTGTCTCGGGGCCGCTGCTGCAAAACAGTTTCAAATTGGTCATCTTCAGCCAGGGGAAAACCGCTCCTTTTTACCATAAAAAATGCCCGGGTTGATAAATTGCAACCAAAATTGGGGGCCCTTTTTATTAGGGGCCACAAATCCCCCATTGCCTTTAAAATTTGGACGAAGAGATTGTCCCCAAAAGGGGGTTTTGGGGTCAATTTGAGCATCTCTAACAAAAAACTGGAGCCGAAATGTAAGAGCCGGGGTTTTCCCCCTTATGGGGTGAGGGGACCCTTAGGGGCGAACAAACCATATTCCGGCCCTATTCTAGAGCGTGAAGTGACGATTCATAAGGAAAAAAAGGGAGTACTGCATTTTAAAGGGGGGAGGGGAGCTAAGGGGTTAACAAAAGGCAACCCCTATATCTTTTATTCGGACCCCCGTCTTAACCCTCTTGAAGTGGAAACCTCCATAACCCTTTGGTTTCAAAGAGGCTAATAGTACCTTTTAATATCAGGAATGCCCGCCCCCCTTTCTTTAGATCTGAATAGGTCTCTCACAATTTAGGGGGCTTATTTGACCCGAAAAAAATTCGAAATACTTTATTGAAAATCCCGGAAAAAGGGGGGAGGGTTTCGGAGGGGAACAGTTGAAGGTAGAGGAGTCGGGGCAAAATTTTAATTTTCATTTTATTAATTCTTCCCTTCCCCGGAAGTCCCACCCTCCCCCCCCATTTAGATAGTATCTTTGAGTTTTTTGCAAAAGGGGAAGAAAGTTTAGTTCGAAAGTTGTTCATTTTACAGGGATCTTTAAATCCCAGATACACAAAGGAAACCTTCGCCACTTAAAGGGAATTTGGCCCCCAGATTCCTGCATTTGGGGATCCATAGAAACATTTATGGGTATACCTTTAGAATAATTACTTTAAATTACTAATGACACCAAAAGCTCTATAACACATAAGCCCGGGGAAAGGAAGGCGGGGTGAGTATTACAGAGCAAGGGGTGTCCGCAAAGGCCCCCAATTTTTATTGTGCCCCTTGATGAGAACCCCCAAAAATCCCTTGAGCCCTGATGGCTTCAAAAAAATTTTCCATTGCATAAAAAAAAGGGGCAGAGGGGAAACCCCCCCGTGTTCCATTATTAATGAAAAAGGGGGAGAAAGGGGCCGTTTATCTGATTTGCGCAGATGGAAAACAAAAAAAAGGGGAAAATTTTGTCTCATCAAAGGCCCAATTTCCCCCGCCACGGGGCAACTCAGGGAAAACCCCCCTCCACTCTGCGCACCCTTTCGGCATAAAGACAAGAGAGCCGGGGCACCCTTTGCCCTCGACATGGGGAGATGGAAAATGTTTTGAGATGTTGTCCCTGGCCTCCCCGTAGGGACGAATCCACCTGATCGAAAGGATAAGGGCGGGAACAGCCGGAGCCCCTTTGCCGCATCTTTGGAAATAATTTCGTGTCTTGTTTAGTAAAAATTGGGGGGTATAACTGGGGGGACACTAGGGGATCTTATCTGATTTAGGGATTAGATAATCGTAGCCCGTAGAAAAAGGGGGGGGAAATGGGTGCGTCTTGAGACAGAGTTAAAGGGCCGCAGGGGGCCAGATGAACCCTCTAAATACTTTATGAATTTTGCTTTAAACCTGTTGGGCCCGGCTTTTTCCCTCGGCAAATCAATTAGCTTAGAGAATCGACCTTGAACGGGGCTTCCGGGTGGAGGTGCTCCTGTGAAAAAGTCGCGGGGGCGAATTTCCCCCCGAACTTCCGATTGCGGGTCTTATGCTGCTAGGGATATTAAAGTTTGTGGGAGAAACTACGAAAGCAAACCGTATATCAAAGTCTGATGAGAAACCCCCCGTGCTGTTTTTAAATAGTGGGTATTAAAAGGCTGCCCTCTGTCCTGGCGCTCTCGCCCCTCCTAGGGTTATTTCTCCATAAATAATACGACCGGGGCGTTGCTTAAATCTAGCGATTTTTTGTCCAGAACGGGGGGATTCCGTTCTTGTGCACAACGGGCGCAATTTTGCC
Source organism: Phyllomedusa bahiana (assembly GCA_025379985.1). NCBI lineage: Eukaryota > Metazoa > Chordata > Amphibia > Anura > Hylidae > Phyllomedusa > Phyllomedusa bahiana. The sequence goes on from JAODAL010043757.1 coordinate 4,191, forward strand.
TCAGTAGGAGGTTTTTTGGGGGCCCCTCTTTAAGCCCGCCTAGCCAAATGGCCCGAAGTTGGCAGATGCCCCCTTTTTAGCCTGGCTCCATGCTTGATAAGGATCCTCGCGCCACCACTTAAGAGATTCCCTTTTTAAACGGGGTAGGTATTTTTCCCCACTGACTGAACAAAGTTTTTTTATCGAGGGGGCAGTTCCCCAAACAACAGAATCATTAAGAAAAAGACTCGTTCTGTCTCCATTAAAGTTTTTCCCACCTGAGCTGGTATGGAAATCTCAAGTGCCTGGCGGTGATCCCATAACAAAATCTACCCCCAAATTTACCCCTTTTCCCCCTGGGACGGAGGGCATTGGAAAAATATAGTCATGGGGAGTAGCTCCCATGTGGGAATGAATAGAAGGAATAATCCCGAACCGTTGGGTTCAAGAGGCGCCAAACATCGCACAATTGGGTGGTGCGCGTTTGCGGCTTACAAATTGTTACGAAAATCGAGGAAGCCCATGAAGTGTCCAACTCAGGATTAATTGCCAAGTTAAAATCCCCACAGAAATATAAGGCCTAGCCCCAGGGCTAAAAAGTGTAAGTTTCAACTAGAACTGACGTAAGAAGGAAATTTTTGTCCTCTATTTGGGGCATAGAACTAGTAGCAATGGAATAATTTACAATTAACACCTCCTATATTACAGTAATAAAAGAAAAGCTTGCATAAACAATCCACCTTTTTGTATGTCTAAAATTTGGGCCCGTAAGTTCCTGTGAAAAAATATAGCCACTCCTTTGGTCTTATTAGTTTGGCTACCACAATGGTACCATATCGGATAGTATTTATTCTGGAACGAAGCTAACTTATCCGAAAGCAAATGAAGGCAGAGGATCTGCGTTTTCTGCTTGTGTATGGCATAAAGGATCTGGGACCTTTTCTCAGGTACATTATGTAACGGTCTGGAGATGGATCCTCTGGACACCACAAGGCGATGGCGTAAGCCCACAGCCATGGGCGTGGAATCTAAGAGTTCCCGGTTTTTCAACCAGAGCCCGCCGCAACGCTGGGATGTACTATGCTAGCGGCGGGAGTCCCACCAGGACACTAACTACTGGCTGGCTTGCCTTCGGTGGCGGCCAAGGTATGCGTGGAACAGAGTCGGCAATCATCCTCTAGTCGGACAGCAGGAGGTCAGGCAGGACGGCAGAGTTTCGTGGACGTAACCTGGCAGAGAGTCAGGGCAGTGCTGCAAGGTTGGAGGTCGGTAAACGTAAGCAAGGGTTCGGTCATTGTATGCAAACAAGGCTTTCTGGAACGCTTTCTACAGTAGGCATGTGCATCAAAAGTGATCCGGCAAGGCTGCCAGGAAGAGGCCGGGACTAAATATGAGCAGTGCCCGTAATTCAATTACCGATGCACAGTCCCCTTAAAATCGCTCACGGCAGCGCCGCGCACTAATCGGCCGTGAGGACAGAAGCCGGACGGACAGGAGCGTGCCGTAATGACGGGCTGAACTTTGCCGAGGAGTGAGCGTAACCCCCGGACCCGAGGGTGCAGGACGGTGGATGCCACCGCCTTAGTCCCCCCCTTCTTTTTAAGTGTAGGAATATCTAATAACGCTGCAGTCCAGATGTTCTCCTCCGGCTCCCACGAACTACCTCGGCGCCCAACCCCTTCCAGTCCACAAGAAAATATCGCTTCCCCTCTAGTCCGTCCTCATACCCAAGATTTCCTTAACCACAAAGACATTATCGGCAACAGCCACCCAACGAGGAGGACTTGCCTTCTGAGAGAACGATTTTTATTTTTTTTTTTTTATTTTTTTGTTTTTTTTTTTTTTTTTTTTTTTTTTTATTTTTTTTTTTTTTTTGTTTTGTTTTTTTTTTTTTTTTTTTTTTTTTTTTTTTTGTTTTTTTTTTTTTTTAAAGACCAGGGGTTCTAGTAGCGAGACATGGGAAGGATTTCGGGTATCGCATGGTAGGAGGAACCGATTTATATGCCACCGGTTTATATGCCTTAAGGACCTCGAAGGGTCCTACAAAGCGGTGGATCCTAGTTTGTAGGTGGATTTTTTGAGGGGACATATCTGGCCCGACAGCCACACCTTACACCGCGGGGAGAAGACAGAGAGGGCTTCTTCTTTTATCTGCCAGCCCTTCATGCGGCAGACCGCACGTTAGCAGGGAATGGCGGTCAGGGACCAAATGGTCCCCATGTCCTGGACCAGAGTGACAAGCAGCTGGACCTCAATGAGGATGCTATGGAGAGGTGGGCGGGGGATGTTAATAGCCCGTACACCACGTAAAGGGAGAGCACCCGCGGACTTCTGACTCGTAGGATTATATGAAAATTCCACCCAAGGAAGAAGTTGGCCCCATCATCCTGCGACCAGATACGAAATTGCAACAGTAACAATCCCCAGAACTTGATTCACCTCTCCAACCACCTGGTCATCTCGTCTGAGGGTGTAAGCCGATAGAAGTCAACTTCACCTTGAGTTGAGAGCAAAACGGCCCGCCAGTAATTAAGACACCGAAATGCACCCCCCGATAGAGAGATTTGAGAAGGTAGGAGACCGTGCAGACTCAAAAAACATGGAGAAAAATAGCCCGTCCAGGTCGCGGGGCATAGGCAGGCCTGGCAAAGGCACACAATGTGCCATTTATAAAACCGGGTCTATACCACCCAAACGACGGTATACGGACAAGGGTATGTCGGTATGAAGTCCCATTCGCTACATGAGACCATGTATCGTATGGATTGGCAGATGGTGCTAGAGGCCTGCCGGCTTGTTGGTCAGAGGAGCCTTGTAGCGGACACAGGAGGTACAACTTTTAGACGAACACCTTGACATCCTTAATCGAGGTCCTGCCACCAAAAGAACCGAGAGATTAGAAAGAAATGTTTGCGTGCCCCGGGATGCCCGCAACCGAATGAAGCATATGTCCCCACTTCAGGATCAAACGCCTACGAGCCAGGGCTGACATATTTCTTCCCCGGGGAACTTCCGGAGGTCGACAGGGGCTACGGTGATGATTGCTTCCGGGTGGAATTAATGTTGCTCTGGACAGCTTCTTCACCCACCACATCGGAGGGCATCACCTTCACGTACTTTTCCAGGGCAGAAGTGAATCTGAAATTAAAGCGGAGAAGAAAAGAAGCGACTACCTAGCTTTGCGTGGATTGATTCGCTGGTCCGTGTGGAGGTACTGGAGGTTCTTGTGATCCAAGTAATACAAATGGGGTGCCGGACCTTACCTTCCAGCAAATTATCGCCAATCGCCCCAGTCCAGTTTTAGGGCTAATAATACCCCGTCCTCCGATGGGTAGTTTCTCTCCGCTGTGAAAAAGTTTTAGAAAAGAAGCACTAGTGACCTGTTTTGCCTGTGGGCCCTTTTTATGCGTGATGACTGCTCTCAGCTCCTACCGATAGGCGTTCTACCTCAGAGCGAGAAGGTTTCAGCTGGGTCTGGCCGCGACTGATGGCCTCAGAGGCAAAGGCCGTTTTTAGCTTGGAGAGAGACTCGTCCTCGGCATCTGTAAGCCAGCTGTTGGATTAGCGTTTATCTTCGTAAGGGCCCACAATAGGAGCCACCACGTGGAGAATCGGAATAAACTGCCGGTAAAATTTGCAGAACCCGCGAAGGTCCACTGGGCCTGGCCATTGCAATACAGCTGACAACTATTGGCTGGTCCAACGCGTAGACTTTGTCCGAGATAAAATAAAAACCCAGGAAAGTAAGGCTGACTTGGGAAGAGTCACTATCCCTAACTTGCATAACATGTGGTTAGCTCGAAGTCGCTGCAGCACTTGGCGGACGTGGAGTGCGGCGATTTTCAAAGATCAGGAAAGTATATCAGATTGTCGTCCAGTAGACCACGACACAGTTATACAGAAGATCCCTGAAGACATCATTCATGAAACTCCTGGAAGAACGGCAGGCGCATTACACAGTCCGAAAGGCATCAGCCAGATACTCAAAGTGCCCCTTCTCTGTGTTGAAGGCCGTCTTCCACTAATCGCCTTTGCGAATTCGGACCAAATTGTAGGCCCCTCTCCAGATCCAACTTGGAGAAAACCTTGCGCCCCGCAGAACGGTCATATAGTTCCTGTGATCAACGGCGTAGGGTACCATATTTTACCGAATCATTGTTCAGACCCCGGTAATCGATGCAGGGCCGTAAGGAACCGCCTTCTTACCACGAAGAAGAATTCCGCTCACCGCTGAGAAGAGGACTGTTCCGAATAAATCCCTTCTGGAGATTCTCCCGGAAGTACCAGACAGGCTTGTGTCTCAGGAACGTATTAGGGTGTAACTCTGCCCCGAGGAGGGCTGGTACCGGCAGTAGATCAATCAGACCATCATATGGACAGATGTGCACAGTCTAAGGTCCCTGATTGCTTCCTCGGAAAAGACATCAAAAACTCTTGATAGGCGCGGGGAGAACCCCACAAGAGGTTTAGACGGTAACCGGTAAAGCTTTAAGCAACCGGGCGAGGTGTCACCACACAGAGGAGACCGACCACTCTGGCCCCATCGCAATACTTCGCCCGTTCTGCATCAGCACGGGGGCATGTAGCTTCAGGCCACGGAAAGACCCAATAGGATGGGCGAGGAAGACCGAGGTTAAACACAGAACGATAGTCTCTCTTTAATGCAGTGCCCCTACTTGAGGGAACAGTGGCTCCGTACGATAACGTACAGAATCGCTGAGGATCTCCCCACTGACTGAGGAGAATGATAGAGGTTTTTCCATGGAGAACCACGGAAGATGGTGTGAGACAACACACGGCAGCGACCAGAAGTTCCCAGCGAACCGGAGTCCAGGAAAAGCAGAAGCTTGAAATTGATCCCGGCTTCCATCTGACCCAGGACGAGGTATGGTCCACGAGGAGAGAGACTAGCCCAGACCCCCTAGGCGCCTCAACCCACGTAGCCTAGTGCGCTCGTCACCCAGCCGCTGCAGAGCGGAGGTTCAACCCCCTGAGGAGGATGTTCAGGGCTTGCCACAGTAGAGACTAAGATTTCTTACGCCTTTTTGTCAAGTTCCTGCAAGTCAGTGGGCTCTAACCACTTGTATGGCCTCTTCCCACGACTGGCTGGAAGGAGGCTGTGGAGGCCGTATAAACACCGGAGCATGACTGTGGGTAGGCGGCATGTTTACGCCTGGTTCTTGCTCTTGGCGAGCTCCTACACCTCTCTGCGAAACCGGATAACATCCGGTGTTTGCCAAATGGAAGAGCTCGCTTAATGAAGACGGAGGGACCCGGCGGCAAGATCATCCTTAAGCTAGCTGGAGAGGCCCTTTCTGAACGTGGCGCCAACGTGCTGCATCGTCCAAGCCAACTCCGATGCTATTAGTGCGAAACTGCACGGCTAGTCCTCCCACGCAGGGCGTTCCCATGCTGCAGGTTCAACAGGGCGGTTTTCCAGCAGACAAAGCGCGGGCAGGGCTCTACGAAGACACTACGGAATTTCCAGTAGAAATGTTCGACCAGTCACGTGACCGATCACCTCGGTCCCAGAGTGGGTAACGACCCAGACCATGAGGATCTTCCGAAGGGAACTGACCACCATAAGTTTCCAACTGAAGGGAGAACTGGGTGATGAAACCCCTGCAGGCCTTGGGGTCCCGTCAAACATTGTTGCCATGACAACTGGAGTTTAGGACCGACTGGAGCGAACCACCATGGGAGGAACCACTGCAGGCCCGACTGCTGTCTGCTGAGTGGCGATGAGCTGCTGCATCTGGAGGAGAGCGTGCCGAAGCTGCGTGCTTGCTGCGCGATCTGTTTCGATTGATTGACCACGACGGTGGTGATGTTGGCGACGCTCGGCAAGGACACCTTGGTGGAATCCATGGCCGGATCTTACTGTACCGGTCTGGAGGTGGGTCCTCTGGACCACCACAGGCGATGGCGTAAGCCCCACACCAGGGATTTGAATCTAAGGTGTGGTCCCGATATACACCAATGAGCCCCGCCGCAAAGCGGGATGGACATGCTGCGGCGGGAGTCCACCAAGTCACATACCAACTGGCGGGCTTGCCTGCGGTTGCGCCGCAGGGTAGGCGAGGTACAGAGTCGGCAATCAGGCTCTAAGTCGGGGACAGTCATAGGTCAGTGGCAGGCGCTGAGGTCGTGGCCATAAGACAGGCAGAAGTCAGGGCAGCGGCAAGGTTTCGAGGTACGTTACGTAAGCAAACGGGTTCGGTACAAACGTAGCCGAGACAAGGATTTTCTGGAACCGCTGTCACAGTAGTCCAAGATGCCCAGAAGCTCCGGCATGCGTTGCAGGAGAGAATGTCCGGACTTAAATATGAGCAGTCCCGTTAATGGCCAATTACCGTGGCACTGTTCCCTTTAACATCTCACACGTGCGGTGCTGCGCACTACGGCCGTAGGGACCGAGCCGACGGGACATGAGCTAGTGCGGGTAAGTTGACTGGGGACACATGCAGAGGAGTGAGCTTAACCCGGACCCGAGTGGCGGGACGGGGCGCTGCTCGGAGTCGGGGCACGGATGCGCCTGCAACCCGGGACGAGGGTCGCAGGGGCATCCGTGACACATTAAATCCCTTAACATTAAGGGAAGAGATTTTGAACATCACCATAGCAACAATTTGAGTTCAATCTGTCCCGTGAGTGCAACGACAGAGCCCCCCCCCCCCCCAAGCCGAGCCCAAGATATCTAGACATACAGAGAAAACCCTTTGCATAAACATACCTCAAAAACAAGCCTAAAAAGCAAACCATAGGCAAATAAAAGAAAATAACCATGGCAGCAATTCGTGCTGCACTAAACGCGCACATAATGCGCACTATGTACACCTATTAGGGGGAGCCCCGCCCACCTAACACAACCGTGAAGGGGTCGAGGTAACATCAAGACAAGTTGGGTGTACTAAACTCACCTAGCAACCTATAGGGGCCGCCAAAAGCTGCCTCAAACTATACATTTAGACCGATAGAGCCAGAATGTGACTAACATATCATATAATATTGAACATGAACCCAGAAAAGTTCTACATTAGGGATATAAACACACTTATAAAGCACACAACTCAAGGAACCTCAAGAAAAGGAGGAAGGCCTCCCCAAAAAAGATAAACAATCATGCTCGAAACAGAAGCAAGAACATTGGCCCCAGTAGGCAGACCAAAGCCAGGTCAGAGACCGAAGACCCGCGCCAAAGAGAGTCAAATGGAGTGCCAGACTCATTGAGCTGGGTACACCAGCCTTCTTTTCAACGCTGAATTCACTCTCTCCATCCTAGCAACCAATTTTTGATTTCTCTGGAGGCGCTGTCCTTTAGGGGGCTCCGAAACGTCTGATGGGCCTTGACCACTACGCCCGGTCGCCCCCCACCCAACCGCGACAACAGAAGCACAAGCATCCCAATCCGGTAAACTGACAGCAGGTAACTTCAGGGCAGCAGTAAAGCTCGGGAGGTCAGTGGGAGACCGAAACGTGGCAGTTCCTTCGTCCGTCCTCACATGCAGGGCAAAGGGGAAGCCCCAACGGTAAGGGATCTGTCTCTCCTGTAGGGTGGCTAGCAGAGGTTTAGTCGCTGCCCTCAGGCGCAGGGTTCGCCTGGATAAATCTGGAAAAAGGGCCAAACCCTGCGCCCAAAACATTCGGGGGCAATCCGCCTTTCCTCTTATGCCCATCTTTTATTGCGTAAAAATGTATCCGGCAGATCACGTCCCTGGGTCTGGCACCATCCTGACTCGCCGGACGCAGGGCTCTATGGGCTCTATCACTTTCTATATGTGCATTCTCCTCCCTACCCACACTTTTTAAAAGATTTTCGTAAGTGACTGCACCAGATCTTCGCTTTTCCGATTTGGTGGCCCCTCCCTAAAAATTTTTCCCTTTTGGTTTTCCCATTTTTAGGTCATCCAAATGGGCCACAAAGGAGCGGGTTTCTGCCCTGTTTTTTTAGTAAGTGAGCTTTGCAATTTGACACGGTGGTTGGATCGACATCTGGAAAGGGTTTTCCAAGCTCTGGGGCCTATATCCTAATACGAAACGTCCTCCTTCACAGCGTTAGGTCACTTTGCCCAAACACTTTTAAGGTCCTGGGCCATAATTGAAGGTCCCTTTTTGTTGGTAGGAAAAAATAAGCTTTTAGTTCGGAGCCCTGCAAAAAACCTGAAAGTTGCTCCCTTGCAAAAGGAAGTATAAGTAGCTGGAACCCCCAGCCCGTGAAGCAGGCTCCAGGGAGGAGTTGGCCTCCCGCATTGGGTGGGCGGGGGGGGCCTCCGAGCGAAAATCCCGTTTTTTCGAAGGGTGCCCGGGATTGAGCCCTGGCATCGGGCGGGGGGGCCCTGGGCCCAGGGCACCCCGGGGGGCTGGCACAGAGTCCTGTGGGGGGGAGAAGGGGGTCGTTCGCCCAGTGGGTCCTCAACTCTAACACGCGGGGTCTTGGGCCCTGGCACCCCTAATGGGGGCGTGGTGCTCCGCTGGAGGTTGCATTCCCCAAAAATCCAGTCTAGCCCACTCCTCACTGCCATCACCACTTTCTGCCACCCCCCACTTGCCCCTCTGCTTTGTCCCCCCAGCGCTCAGAACGCGATGGGGGCTTAAGCCCTAGGGGCAGAGCCCCAGTCCACCGACGGCCCCTCCCCCCTCCGCATCCCTGCAGCCTCGTTTGGGGCATGCGGCGGACGGCGACAGCTCGCGCCCCGGCCTCCCCCTCCCCCTCCGCTGCCCCCGCTCCAAAACTGCTTTTTAAAGCCGGGGTACAGTTGGGGTTTTTCGCCGCGGGCCCCCGGGGGCAGTTTTGGGGCGGACTCCCTGCGCCGGGCCCGCTCTTGCTGCGGCCCTGTCTAAACTCCCCCCTTCCAAAAATGGCGCCCGTTCAGGAGAGGAGGGGCCCCACCGCACGCCGATGGAGGCGGGGAGCGGCGCAAAAAAATTGGAGTGAGCGGGGGGGGCGAAGTGACGGGGTTCCCCCCCTCTGAGGACTTCCTGAGCCTTCTTTGGGCTCATTTTACAGGGGCTGTGGCTCGGTTAAAAGGGGGCCCTAACGGAGTCTCAGTCTTTGCGCCGCCACTGGCATGCCAGGCCAGCCCCCCCCATTGTGCCTTTTATTTTTTTTTGACGCCTTGTATGAGGCCCCGTTTTTTTCCAGACAATTGTACTTTTTGGGGGAAGAGTTTAAGTTCACTTATAAAAATATTGAAATTTTTTTTTCAATTTTTTTTCAAATATTATTAGTATCTCTTTTTAAACTTTTTTTTACAATAATTCCACATTTCACACTTAAAGGGGTTGTCTCACTCGCTGATTATAGTTGAAACGGTGGGGACCAAAATTCTAAGGCGGTACGTCCTTGGTTACTATTGGTCAAAGGGCTACGGTTTTAGAGAAGGGCTGGTTCATGTGCTTAGCAAGGTGTTTGTTCATGGTCAGGGAAGCATTCTGTCTGCCCAGGTCGTGCACTGCAAAGGAAAGGCAGTTAGAGGAGGGGCAGGGCTCTGTGTATGGGCAGGCAAGGAGAGAAGCAGGGAAGAGAGATACAATAACAAAACCCCCCTGCAATGTCCTCTCATGCTTCCCTCCTTGCCTTGACCAATACACATCCCTGCCCCTCCTCTTAACTGCCTTTCCTTTGGCATGTGCACGAACCTGGGCAGGACAGAATGCTTCCTGACCAGTTAACAAACACGTTGCTAACCCCATGTCAACCGGCCCGTTCTCTTAAAACACCGTACACTTTGCCAATAGTAACCAAGGACGTACATCCTTAGATTTTTGGTTCCCACATTTTCAATATGATCTTCCATAGTGAGACAACCCCTTTAATAAGTTGTTAGATCTAATTCTTAAGTTATTAAGTGTGTGGAGACCTAATATGTGTAGGAGTTTTTGTGGTTTTTTATGTAGGCCAAATTATTTTTTATTAAAGGGTTGTTCACTAACATCGGATTCCTCTGAACCTCAGTCCTGTTTTCTTGGTTTTCGCTTTGAATTCAGGCGGCGTGTTTTTACTGGCTTTCCATAGGACGGCAGTAGAAGCCAGGTCGTAGCTATAAAACAGTTCTGGTAGCCTGTCAGAGACATCAAACAGGTCTCTGTAGGCTATAGCAACCCGTGCTGGCAGGCCTATCAGGGAGAGACCAAAACAGGTCTGTCGCTATTAGCAACCAGTGCTGGCAGCCTATCAGGAGAGGATGGAAAGAGTCTATAGCTATAGCGACCAATGCTGGCAGCCTATGAGGGAGAGATGAACCAGGTCTGTAGTATAGCAACAGTGGCTGGCAGCCTATTAGGAGAGATTGAACAGGTCTGTAGCTCATAGCAAACCAGAGCTGTCAGCCTATCAGGAGAGATTGAACAGGTCTGTAGCTTATAGCAACAAGCGCTGGCAGCCTATCAGGAGAGATTGAACAAGTCTGTAGCTATAGCGACCAGTGCCGGCAGCCTATCAGGAGAGATTGAACAAGTCTGTAGCTATAGCGACCAGAGGAGCTGATGCAGCCCATAAATTTCACCTACACTTTTATTTTCACAAAGAATAATGAAAAAGCACCCCAAAACGTAATACACAATTTCGTCCAAGTTCGGCAATACCCTATATATGGGTGTAAACTGCTGTTTGGCCGCATGGCAGGGCGTACAAGGGAGGGAGCACTATTTGGCTTGAGACACAGATTTTGGTGGGTGCCATCTCGGATTTAAAAAAGCCCCCAAATTACCAGAACAGGTAAAACTTTCTTGAATTCGCCCCATTTTGGATTCAGCAACCCTCATGGATCTCATCTAGGGGTGTATTGTGCATTTTTCGACACACAGTTGTTACACAGTTTCTTTTAGCTTTGTGCAGTGGAAAAATGCAATTTCGCATTTTTTTTTAGGCTTAATTTTTGCAGGGTTCGTCGTGTGGTATAAATGACAAGGTAAGTTTACTGTACAGTTGGTACAATTACAATGATATAAATTTCATATAGTTTTTTTTTATGTTTTATGTTCACACAATAGAAATGCGTTTATAAAAAAAATTGTGTTTTCATGCTGTCATAATCCAACAGCCATAACTTTTTTATTTTTCTGTATATGGAGCCGATTATGGGCTTGTTTTTTGCGGGATTCGTAGAGGTTTTTATTGGTACCATTATGAGGTTCCTATGACACTTTGTTCGCTTTTTATCAAGGTTTTTGGGAAGCAAGATGAACAAAATACACCAATTCTAGTAGTGTTTTTTTTCGTTTGATTTTTTTTTTATTTTTTTTAATAAATGACATGCTAGCTTCACTCAACGGGCCGTTATGATTACAGCGATACCCAATTTAGATTTTAATATTTTACTGCTTTAACACAATGAAATCAGTTTTATAAAAATAAAAAAAATTTAAAAAAAAAACACGTTTTTGCCGTGTCACAGTCTGAGTGCCATAACTTTTTTAGTTTTCCGTGTACGGAGCTGTGTAGGGGCTTGTTTTTTGCTGCATGAGTTGATCTTTTCATTGTTACCATGTTGGGGGACACATGGCTTTTTAATCGCCTTTCAATCCATTTTTGGGAAGCATGATGAAGAAAATACGGCAATCCTGGTAGTGTTGTTTCTTATTTTTTACAGCGCTCACCTTGCAGTATACATGACATGTTAGTTTTACTCTGCTGGGCGATACAATAATGACGATACCTAATTTATATTTTTTTTTATGGTGCAGCAGTTTTAAAAAAAAGTTTTTATTGTTTAGAAAAAGGGCGGCCATTGTGTAAATTGAGCCCCCTAACCCGCTCACCCAGGCCCCCTTATAAAATTGTAAGCTCTCCGAGGGGCCCCTCACACTTTGTGTCTGATCCGTATGTAGTTTTTTGTATTTGTTTTTATTTGTTGTACTTATCCCCCCAAAAATTGTAAAATGCTCCCGGACTATTGTTCCCCGCTATATAAAAAAACATTATTATCATTATTGTTCCAAACAATATTATTTCCTCGTTCTCCGCTGTTTGCCATCACTTTTTCAATTTTCCATAAATTGGGTTGTGTAAGGGCTTTTTTTTTTGCGGGATAAACAAAAATCTCAATTCTGCTTTTTTTTTACATTTTTTTATACAGCGTTTATCGTATGGGTTAAATAATGTGATAGAACTACGTCACAAGCAACACAAAGGTCATTGTCTGACCCCTAGTTGCCATGACAATCACCGGAACCCCCACAATCTCGTTGCGGGGGTTTTGATGGTGAATAGAGCTGGCTCGCTCCCTCTTTCATACTCCTTAGCTGTCATGATCGCTTTTGACTGCGGCAGCTGAGGGGTTATCTCCGCTCCCGACGGCAACTGCAGGAGTCCAACTGTCAATCCCTGCCGGGCTCCTGCAGCGAAATTGTCAGCACAGCTCCTGCGCCCGCACGATCGCCATGGAGTACCGCTACGTGAAGGTGCATTAAGGAGTGAATGGAATCCATCAAGTGCTGTTGGTGTCTGTAGCAAAATGGACCCAGTTCCGCATATGTGAACCAGGCATTAGGTTAAAGGGGTTGTTCCCCCACATTGTTAAATTCACCTCAGTCCTGTTTTCTTGGTTTCATTTGAAATTCAGGGGGGTGTTCTGGCTTCTACTAGGCTGCAGTAGAAGCCGGTTGTAGCTATACAAAACCCGTGTGACGCCCACGGAGAGACGAGAACAGGTCTGTAGTTTTAGCGACCAGTGCTGCGCCTTCAGGAGAAAGAGAACAGGTTTGTAGCTTGCAACCAGTTTCCCGGCAGCTTAGGATGATGAGCAGGTTTTAGTTAGGACCTGAGGAGTGTTTCAGCCCCTACAAAGGGGATATTAGGAAAGGGGAGGACACTGTTAATGGACACATATTGCAAAGGATTTTTTCTGCAAGTCTTTAACTAAAAAGCAGTTCCCGTGTGGAGACCCCTTTAAGGGCTTGTTCAACAGAGTTTTCACTCCGTGTTACCCAAAGTGTTTTTGATCCTTTTTGAGGCGGACCCGAGACGGATCTAAAAAGTGCGTGAGTTATACGGGGGCTTGGAAAACAGCAGCGGCATTCAATGAGGATCGCCGCTGTGTGTTCCCTCCCGCCCGTTGGCTCCGTTTTGAAAGAAATTTAATGCAACGACGGAGCCGGGGAAAAACGCAGGGGGATAAGTAATGCCCCCTGGTGTTTTCATGACCCCGTGATAATCTCACTGTAATTGTTAGTTGTCTTGGGTCCCTCTCGGATCTAAAAAACGCTTGTAACACGGAGTGAAAACTCTGTGTGAATAAGCCCTTAGTCTACACAGCAGAAGTTTTTGGTCAGATTTTCAGCAGATTCTAAGTACGGAATCTCCCGAAAATTCAACCCAAAAACCCCGTGCGTGTTTTGTTTGCCTAAGGCCTGGTTCACATCCGGATTGGAAGCTCCTCTGCAGCGGTGGAACTGGGTCTGTTTTGCAAGTATTTAGAATCTGTCAAAAATCCAACAGTGCCCAATGCTGCATAGATAGTGAAATGGAAGTACCCCAAAGGGGGTATTCTGTCCTTGTGGGGGGCCCAAAATTTTCTTAAAAAAAAACAAAAGGTCACCCCGAAAAAAAATCAAACATGCCCCGTTGCTGTGAAAAGGGTTTCTGCTTTATTCCAAATGGGGGGTTTTTTTTTTTCCTTTGCAAATTAGTAGAAGAACATACATCCAACTCTTGTTTTTGGGGGGGTTCCGCTATTTGGGGTCCCTCACGCCCTCCCCGGGGGAGTTGGCATTCCTCCGCCGCCTGCAGGCGGCGGGGGTCCTTTAAATTACCGCGGCGCAAGAGTAGCGGCTGGTGCGCTACTCTTGCGCCGCCGGACCTCCTATAGGCGGGTGAAGCGGCCGCAGCGGCGCTCACCCGCCCCGTGCGGTCTCACTGTGCGCGGAGGAGGCAGGAGGGATCGCTCCCTCCTCCCTCCTCCCCCTGTATGTACGGCGCCGGTGTGTGCGCCGCACATACAGATCAGCGGCGCTGGGGGAAGTGACGCGCGGCTGCAGGGGAGTGACGCGCGGCTGCTCTCACTTCCCCCTGCGCCGCTGAAGAGATCGGGCAGGAGCGGCCGTGCTGCAGGAGCCTGGTAAGGTAAGTGGATTTTATTATTTTATTTTTATTAGCTTTAGGGGGCTCTACCTGGCAACAAGGGGGCACAACCTGGCACAAGGGGGCACTACCTGGAAACAGAGGGGACATCTACCTGGCAACAAAGGGGGCACTACCTGGCAACAGAGGGGGCACTACCTGGCAACAGAGGGGGCACTACCTGGCAACAGAGGGGGCATCTACCTGGAAACAGAGGGTACATCTACCTGGCTAACGATGGGGCACGACCTGGCAACAGAGGGGCACTACCTGGCAACAGAGGGGGCACTACCTGGCAAACAAAGGGGGCACTACTGGCTAACAGATGGGGCACTACCTGGCTAACAGATGGGGGCACTACCTGGCTAACAGATGGGGCACAACCTGGCAAACAGATGGGACATCAAACTGGCTAACAGATGGGACCTCTACCTGGCTAACAGCTGGGGGCACTACCTGGCTAACAGATGGGGCACTACCTGGCAACAGAGGGGACTCTACCTGGCAACCAATGGGGGGGGGGACAACTACCTGGCAACCAATGGGGGGGGGGACAACTACCTGGCAACCAATGGGGGGCACTACCTGGCAACAATGGGGGCACTACCTGGCAAACAATGGGGGCACTACCTGGCTAACAGATGGGGCACTACCTATGGCAACAATGGGGCACTCCTGGCTAACAATGGGGGCACTACCTGGCTAACAAATGGGGGCAATTACATGGACTAACAATGGGGGCCACCTACCTGGCTAACAAAGGGGGGCACCTACCTGGCTAACAAAGGGGGGCATCTCGGGTAAAATTTTGGGTCTACTGCTACAGAGGGGCATTATTTGGGCTACAAGGGGGATTACCGGCCTGTGGGGGGACTACCCGGGTTTTAGGGGGGGCTATAGGGGCTATAAAGGGCATCTACCTGGCTTTCTTCCAAAGCTTTATGCTTTTGGTGGGTGGGTGTGGTTTTTTTAAAGGGGGCGTGGCATACCGAAAAGGGGCGTGTGAGAAAATTTTTTCCCGCGGCCCGCTACGGGCCCGCCCACTGAAGCCCTCCTGCTTTTTATTTTCGAAAGTTAAAACTATGGATAAGAAGCATCAAATGTCCCGGCTTTGGGGGTCTATTGGCGCCCCTTTCTACGACCCCCCTTTAGCTGGGAATTTTTGGGGAAAAGGGGTGAAAACTTCTGAATAGGCGCCTCTTTGTTAAACCAGTTTTTTCAAACTATACAGGCGGCCATTTTGTTTAACACATTAATGACAAAAGTATACCTACGCTTTTCTCCCTTTTTAAATATAGGCATGTCCCTAATATTATATAAAAATTATATAAAAATTATATATGGGGGTTTTATAAATACTAATACATTAAAATAGAGACAAAAAAGGATCACGTATTATAAACCCTTTTGTTCCCATCCCAACAATAGCTTTAAAAAAAAATCCATGCTGTATTTATACAACACAGATTTTTTTTATGATCATTTTAAAACTGGCGGAAATCCCCCCAGATTTGCCGTCAGCCCCGTGCATTGAATATACGGACCCAACAGAAAATAAAAAAACGACCCGTTTTAGTGCAAAACTGCAGAAAAACCCGGGGTCCAGCAATTTAATGAACACCATTTTGGCGGCTTTTTTTAAGGGGCGCTTCCCCACTACAGGGGCAAATACGGGCAGGTTTTGTCCCGTTTGGGGCCGGGGGGGGGGGGGGGGGGGGCTTTTCCGCTAGAGCCCCCCCCCTTCACATTGACATGAAGATTCCATCCGAAATGGGGACAGTGGGGACTGCTGAAGGGTTTTCCCATAGAGTATTTGCTCATTTGGAGGTTTTTAGGCGGTCTAAAAACCGAAAACGGGCTGAAAACCCCCGTCCCGTGGGGAAATGCCCTTCACTGCTGTAGACCCACCCTTTTGGGTTCGTTACAAAGCCGATTTGGACGTGTCCAAATCAGCTTCAATTACTCTTCTGAAAACAGCCTCATATGCCTCAGTTTTTGATGAGGATTTGATGAGGTTTTTTGTTCCACGTGGTTTCTGACGTGGTTTTTTCGGCACTGTTTTTTTCCTGAAACACCCACACCAATCACTCGCCAGGGCAACTTTTGTGTATGAATCCGCATCCA
This sequence comes from Phyllomedusa bahiana, assembly GCA_025379985.1. Taxonomy (NCBI): domain Eukaryota; kingdom Metazoa; phylum Chordata; class Amphibia; order Anura; family Hylidae; genus Phyllomedusa; species Phyllomedusa bahiana. Next base: position 20,353 of record JAODAL010043757.1, read on the forward strand.
AAACAGAGTCAAAAATGCACCGCACTTGTGGCCGAGGTTTTAAACCTCTCTATTGATGCCTATGGGGATTTTACTAGTGGAAAATTCCTCAAGACTTGAAGTCGCTTATTCTCTAGCGCTGAAAATAAGCGAATGAACGCGCGTCAGAACCGCGTAGTGTGAACTATGATGCGGTTTTACGTCGGAATCAATGAAAATGAACTGGGTCGGTTTTTTAAGTCACTTTTGACATTGTTTTGGGGGCGGAATCTGCATCAAAACGGCGCAGAAAACAGCGTGCGACTCGGTCGTGTGACCTTAAGGGTATGTTCACACGATGTATTGTGGCGCATACGTTACACGCCGCAGTGCATCATGTGTCTCGGGCGCTTGCGTGATCGCTGTTTCCCCGAGGGTGCGGGGGGAGGGGCGCATCCCCCCGGGCCCCCATAGCCCCTGCTTTTGCTTAGAAATGTCATTATCTCCTCCCGGGAAAAATTTCACGTTCTCTATGAGAACATGGTTTAAACCGTAATTTGGCGCGCACTCCCCCCTTTTAGAGGCAAAATCGCAAATGCGTGCCGAAAAGACCCCTTTGTGAACATACCCTTACCCTAATCCTGCACAAAAGCAATAAAAGTCATAAATACGATAATTTAAGGAAATAATATTTATTAAATAAATGATACAAAACACAAACAAAAACGTAACCATAACAAGCTGTCCAACAAGGGCACGTCCACAGGACCAGTACACTGTACTCGTAGCATTCGGAGTATTTCTAGTGGATTTATGGTCATTTTTTCTTAATTAAAAGTCAAAACCCTCTCTATTGGGGTGTTGTGGGCGCTAGAAAATACCAATTTTTTGGCCGTTTCACACAAGGCTTTTAGCCCCCCCCGGGTTTGCCTCGGTAAAAATTTTTATGGAATAGACGAAGAATGAAGTGTTCTAGTTCTTTGACTTTTAACCCCTTAAAGGGAACCTTTCACATGGGTTGTGCCCCCCGGCTGAGGGCAGCACAACCTAGTGTCGACCTGCTTTTCCGGCCGTGCCCTTATTTTTAAAAGTTTGCAGGGTTTTAGACATTTCCCCCTCAAATCTTTTCAGACAGGTGTTACCCCCGCCAACCAAAGGCTAGCACCCGCCCACCAAAGGCTAGCCCCCCCCTTTACAGTTATTAACATGTTTTAACTATTCAAATTTAATAGGTTTATCGTGAGGTGGGCGGACTAGCCTCAGGGCGGGGTTTAAAAAAATGACTTTTTGAATGACTCTTTTCTGCTGAAACTCAGTTTATATTTAAAAGCCCTAAAAACTCCGCATCTTACAGAATAATGGAAAACAGCGCGGAAACAGCGGTCTACACTGGCTTGGTGCCCCCCAAAGGGGGGCATAAACTATGTGACGGGTTTTTAAGGCCCCGGCCTAAAAGGAATTGGGGCGGTATGATTTTTTTGGTGCTCTGTAGGGGAAAATTTTAATTTATATTTCCCCAAATTAGGACCATTTTTTTTGTGCGATTAGTAGAAAGTGTGCCCGAAACTATGAAAATGTTCTCCTGCCGGGTAGATTTAGTGGTTTCCTTTCAAAAAGAACTCAGGCTCGGGGCCCCTTTTTAAATTTCTCTACCTGGCCAGCATAAGGCCGTTTTTCCGCACAAGTTTTTAAAAGTTGTTTTTTGTTTGTGCTCCCCTCCCCGATTCCCCCCAAATAGGGCTTCACGTGCCCCGGGGCCTGTTTTTTTTGCAGTGCGAAACAACAAAGTCTGTGTGCATGATGAGACATGAATCCTGGAGCTCAGTATAGCGGGTCGAAGTGACCATTGAGCCAACCTTGCCTCCTTAAATGGGCACTCTCACCACATGGATTAGCCTTACACAGGGAGGCAAAGGTAAATAAAGACTATTACAAAATATATCGCTTTTCTGATTTTGCTTCCTTTCAGAATTAGAGCAGTTCTTATCTCCTGGTGTACACAACTTCCCCAGTTACTGACCTTTCGTCTGCCTAGCATGGTGGGGGGGTGATATCACCCTTGCTGTCTTATAGGCACGGAGCCATGCCTTTATTTCTGACAAATTTTAAACATTTAGAGTTGTAGCCTTGTGACTGTTGTTTCCCCTCCATCACTAATTCCCTATAATGGGTTCAGTAGGAATTTTCAGAGCTGAAATGTCAGTCACTGCGTAATCCACCCCCACCTGAACAGGAAAAGGGAAAATTTAAGCTGAAACCCCTCACAGCTGAAGGAAGTGGGAAACATAAAGCTGTGGGAAACCCCCCAACGCCTGAACAGGAAGTGGAACCAAAGCTGTAGAACCTCCCAAAAGCATGAACAGAAAATAGGGCCCGAAGCTATAGAAAACACCCCCAGCCCGAACGGAAAAAGGGAGCCTGAAGCTGTAGATACCCTACCTAAAAGGAAAAGGGGCCCGAAGCTTGGTCCGCCCCACCTGAAATGGAAGTGGGAGCCTGAAGCTGTAGAACCACCCACAGCCTACCCACATAATAGGTGATAAATGATTACTGGAGGTCCTAAATGCAAAACCCCAATCTTTAAAATGGGGCCCCAATCCCCAAAAATTTTTTTTTTTTCACTGTACACATAGCAAAAAAAAGATATGAAGGCGCAGTGTTAAATGTCCCCCCGCGCTCCATTCAACATCTGTGGGGGGCAAGGCAGCGCTTGGCTTTCTTCATCGTTCTCATACACTTTGAGCAGAGCAGCAGTAAGTTTGATTATTGCAGTGACGAAGAACGGGGATTCGGGGGCCCCCATTGATTGACCATCAGAGATAACAGTGGTGAGAGCCCCAGCAATCGTAGGGGAGCACCCTTTTAAATCCGGCACTTCCCTGTATCGGGGGCCCCATTTTTGAATTCAGAGATAACAGGGTGGGGCCCCCAAATCGTTTTGGTGGACAACCCCTTTAACTCCAGGCACTTCTCCTGTACGGAGACCCCTTTATTTCCATCGAGATAAAAGGGGGGGGTCCCCCCGCAACGAGTTTGTCACCTATCTTATGGTGGGCAAACCCCTTTAACTCCAGGCACTTCTCCTGTATCGGAGGCCCCCATTGATTGACCATCAGAGATAACAGCGGTGAGGTCCCCAGCAATCGTATGGTGGGACATCCCCTTTAACTCCAGGCACTTCTCCTGTATGGGAGGACCTCATGTCCTGAGGTGCAGAGAGGATGGACGTCAGGGAATCCTCACTCAGATATTTTGTACGTCTGATCTCTGAATATTTTCTGTAATGTTACCAACAGCTGCTATAATCTTCAGAATTCGGGTCTCGTCCTCCGCTGCCTGTACCTCTGGTTCATCACAATTTGGATGAGTTGCTCTTCTTAGCTTCGTGTCCCCATAGTCAGTCAGTGTGAGGAGAACTCCTCTGTGGGTGACAGGTCGTAACACAGAACGGCCTGCAAGCTGCCCTGGGATTTAGGGTCCTTTTTAGAAAATTCCTTATGGTTGGGTTGGAAGAAGCCTTTCCTGCTCAGCTGTCTGTAGATCTGCAGAGCGAGTAGAAAGCCCCCGAGCAGAGCGGTAGCCGGGCCGATCGTCCACATGAGGTACAAGCCATCTGCAAAACATGGGGGCCCTTAGAGAAACCCTTATGCACATTCAAACCCAATCGCAGTCCCGGCCCTAATTGGGTACATTGGACCCACCAGACTGGATTACACGGACGGTCCACCCATGGGTCATACAGATCCAGTTTAGGCTTCTTGCTCATTGATATCTCTGTTAGACATAGGTCAAGTCAAGTCACCAGGAAATGCTAATAACATACAAGGAGCATAGTTGGCCAAACATGGGGACACGTGAGGGTAATTAGTGGGTTTCCCAGTGGTCAGACCCCCGCTGCTTAGACACTTTCTACCTATCCTATGACAACTGGAGTTGATTTTTGGTGCCCACCAGTAAGGGTTTATTTTTTTTGGGGCCACCCCGTGGGGGCTGAGTTTTTGGGGGCCCCCCCCCTTGGGGGGTGATGTATGGGGGCCACCAGTGGTGTTGATTTTTGGGGGCCCCAGTGGGGAGATTCTTGGGTCCACCCGTTGGGGCTGATTTTTTTGGGGGGCCCCCAGTGGAGCTGATGTTTTTTGGGGTTTAACCCCTGAAGCTATGTTTGGGGCCCACCAGTGGGGCTGATGTTGGGACCCACCGGGGCTGGGGTGTTTGGGTTTCACCCGGGAGCTGAATTTGGGGCCACCAGTGGAGTTGATTTTTGGGTCTTACCAGTGGAGTTGATTCATGGAGCCCAACAGTAGTGATGTGTCTTATCAGCGCACAGGAGCTTGTTTATGTTCCTTACTGAAAAACTTTAACCCATTACAGCTTTGCAGCCTTCTGCCCTGCTGTTAAAACCCCTCAATCAGCAATGTCCCTCTAACAGACTGTCCACAGGAAGTGGAAGCCTGAAGCTGTAGGACCACCCACAGCCAAAATAGGAAGTGGGAGCTTGAAGCTGTGGAACCACCTCCAGCCTGAACAGAAAGTGGGAGCCTGAAGCTGTGGAACCACCCCCAGCCTGAACAGAAAGTGGGAGCCTGAAGCTGTGGAACCACCCCCAGCCTGAACAGAAAGTGGGAGCCTGAAGCTGTGCAACCACCCACAGCCTGAACAGGAAGTGGGGGCTCGAAGCTGTAGAACCGCCGAAAGCCTGAACAGGAAGTGGGAGCCTGAAGCTGTAGAACCACCGACAGCCTGAACAGGAAGTGGGAGCCTGAATCCGTAAAACCGCTCACAGCCTGAACAGGGAAGTGTTAGCCTGAAGCTGTAGAACCGCCCACAGCCTGAACAGGAAGTGAGAGCCTGAAGCTGTAGAACCGCCTACAGCCTGAATAGGAATTGAGAGCCTGAAGCTGTAGAACCGCCTACAGCGTGAACAGGAAGTGGGAGCCTGAAGCTGTAGAACCGCCTACAGCCTGAACAGGACGTGGGAACCTGACGCTGTAGAACCACCCACAGCCTGAACAGGGAAGTGTTAGCCTGAAGCCATAGAGCCAACCACAGCCTGAACAGGAAGTGGGAGCCTGAAGAAAGCTCTGTGAAACATTCTGATGAGTAAACCCTTGTAATGTCTGTGCACTTACCTATTGGGGTATTGGGTTTGGTAGGTGGTGTAGGCCGTGCGCCCGCTGTGGTGACTGTAGCCGTCTCTGTATATTCTCCTGTGACGGTCGCTTGCTGACTTTCCGGTGCTTTGCTCTCCTGCGCCGCCTGCAAGGTTTGAGGATTGGACGACGCGCTGATGGTGGTCGTCATATACGTGGTCTGTGCCGCAGGTCGCCGTGTGCTCTGGGGGGTGAATATATTGATTGTAGAAGTCTGTGTATGTTTTCCTGCAATGGTCGACTTCTGACTTCCTAATGCAGTGTCCTCCTGCTTCCCTGATGGGGTCCATGAGATTTGGGAGGTGGAAGAAGCAGAGTCCGCAGTGGTCGTCTCTAGAAAGTGAATTCATAAAAATCAAAAACTACATATTAGTAAGTCCTCCGACCCCATTTACTACACGAGCTGTGACCACAATCTACTACAAGCTCCTATAGGTGGCGCTGCGTGGAGAATGGTCTATGGCGGAGATCGCTGCGCTTGTATTACATCCCATATGCTCCTCAGTAACCCGTCCACCACTCCATAGCATGACCGTGCTCATACAGGTGCTCTTACCTCTCCTCACATTACTCTAATGATGCCCCCCTATTGTCAGTCCAATTCAAGACCCTCCCATTAACCCCTTAAGCTCCCGGCGCCTGAAAAAGTGACGCAGCTCCATTTTTCAGTTTTTGCCTTCCTGCGTTTCAGTGGTCATAACTTTTTTTTATTTTTGCAGTCACGCAGAGAAAGCCAGGAATAAATATTCCATTTGCCTACAGTGCCCCCCCAGGGGAAATAAAGTATTACACCCATTCACATCATTGTTTTGTCTGTTCAATGCAGGATGGATCCGCTCTTCCTTTGGATAAAAGATGAGGATCCTGAATGGAGGACCCATCTATTAACTTCCAAATCCCTTATAGGGATAGGGAACTGGCTCGGCTAAACTGGACAGCCCCTTTAAATGGGTTTTCTTATCTCAGACTTTAATGGCGCATCAATTTTTCTTGGTGCCACAAGTGTCTGAAGAGGGTGTAACCACCTTAGACTGATGTTATAGTATTAGGTTTAGGGATTTAAGTTCGATTGGTGCAGGTCGCACTTCTGTGATCTGGAACCTATCTTGGGAACTGTCCTCTGAAAGTGTCGGCTCACAATGGAGAACCGGTCACACATGCGCACAACTCTCCATTCTGTTCTAAGGGAGTTCTAAATACAACCGAACACACTGCTTACCTGTACTGAAAACTCCTACAAAACAGAATGGAGAACACAGCGCTCCCCTGTACTGAAAACTCCTACAAAACAGAATGGAGAACACAGCGCTCCCCTGTACTGGGAGCTCCCATAGAGGAGAATGGAGAGCACAGCGCTCCCCTGTACTGGGAACTCCCAAAGAGCAGAATGGAGGGTCGTGTGCAAGACTGCCCGGATCTAAATTCTGAGACAAAACTTTCAGGGCCCATTCCCAAAATAGATGCAAGGCCTAGAGGAGGGTCCTGCACCCATAGACTTAAGTAGCGCTTTCTATCCATATGCCATCAAGGTCTATGTTGGTATCACATCTTTAAGGAGATGCCCCTAAACGTCTCCACTCAGAATGGGGAGTTGGTGTCACGTGCAGCTCAGCGGGTGTGCGCGGCTTTACTTGTCACTCTCATAGAACAGTCTGTGCACATACCTATGTCTATGGGTCGGGTTGGAGCCTTTGCTGTAGGAGGCCGAGTGCTCTGGGGGGGTGAATATATTGATTGTCGAAGTCTGTGTATGTTTTCCTGAAACGGTTGACTTCTGACTTCCTAATGCAGTGTCCTCCTGCTTCCCTGATGGGGTCGATGAGATTTGGGGGGTGGAAGACGTAGTGACTGCGGTGGTCGTCTCTGTAAGTGAAAATATTCAATATGAGATTATAATGAAACACTTAAAGGGAGGCTCTTACCATGGACTTTGATGGTATATAGATAGGATATTCCAAATACCTCTGGTCCCCGCACCTATCTTGGGAACAGGCCCCCAAAGTTACAGAGCAGAAGGGAGAACCAGTCACATCTGCACACGACTCTCTGTTCTGTTCTATGGAAGATCTGAGTACTGCCTTAGACAGCGCTCCCCTGTACTGGGAACTCCCATAGAACAGAATGGAGAAAACAGGCTCCCCTGTACATGGTCCCATAGAACAAATGGAGAACACAGCGCTCCCCTGTACTGGGAACTCCCATAGAAAAGAATGGAGAACACAGCGCTCCCCTGTACTGGGAACTCCCAAGTACAGAATGGGGAACACAGCGCTCCCCTGTACTGGGAACTTTCCCCTAGAAAAGAATGGAGAACCAGCGCTCCCCTGTACTGGAACTCCATAGAACAGAATGGAGAACACAGTGCTCCCCTGTACTTGGAACTCCCAAAGTGGAGAATAGAGAACACAGCGCTTCCCTGTACTGGCTCCCATAGAACAGAATGGAGAACACAGCGCTCCCCTGTACCGGCTCCCCTAGAACACAATAGGAGAACACAGCGCTCCCCTGTACTGGGAACTCTCATAGAACAGAATGGAGAACACAGCGTTGCCTGTAATGGGAACTTCCATAGAACAGAATGAAGAACACAGTGCTTACCTGTACTGGGAACTCCCATAGAACAGAATGGAGAACAAAAGCCTCACCTGTAACTGGGAACTCCCCTAGAGCGACTGGAGAACACAGCGCTCCCCTGTACGGAACTCCCATAGAAAAAATGGGAACACAGCGCTCCCTTGTACTTGGAACTCCCATAGAACAGAATGGAGAACACAGTGCCTCCCCTGTACTGGGAACTCCCATAGAACAGAATGGAGAACACAGCGCTCCCCTGTACTGGGGAAATCCCATAGAAAGAATGGAGAACACAGCGCTCCCCTGCACTGGGAACTCCCCTAGAACAGAATGGGGAACACAGCGCTCCCCTGTACTGGAACTCCATAGAAAAAGAATGGAGACACAGTGCTCCCCCGTACTGGGAACTCCCCTAGAACAGAATGGAGGCACAGCACTCCCCTGTACTGGGAACCCCCATAGAGGAGAATGGACATCACAGCGCTCCCCTGTACTGGGAACCCCATAGAAAAAGAATGGAGAACACAGCGCTCCCCTGTATGGGAAACGCCCATAGAACAGAATGGAGAACACAAATGCTCCCGTACGGGAACTCCCATAGAACAGAATGGAGAACACAGCACTCCCCTGTACTGGGAACCCCCATAGGGGAGAATGGAATCACAGCGCTCCCCTGTACTGGGAACTCCATAGAACAGAATGGAGAACACAGCGCTCCCCCGTACTGGGAACTCCATAGAACAGAATGGAGAACACAGCGCTCCCCTGTTTCTGGGAACTCCCATAGAAACAGAATGGAGAACACAGCGCTCCCCTGTACTGGGAACTCCATAGAACAGAATGGAGAACACAGCGCTCCCCTGTACTGGGAACCCCCCTAGAGGAGAATGGAGAACACAGCGCTCCCCTGTACTGGAAGTCCCATAGAACAGAATGGAGAGGACACTGCACTCCCCTGTACTGGGAACTCCCATAGAGGAGAATAGAGAACACAGCGCTCCCCTGTACTGGGAACTCCCATAGAACAGAATGGAGATATTTATTATAATAAATAATAATAATCTTTATTTATATAGCGCCAACATATTCCGCAGCACTTTACAATATAGAGGGAATAAGCACAGACAAACCAGACATTACATTATAAAAAAGCTACTGACAAAAGAGACACGAGGTCTGAGGGGTGCTCGCAGAGCTTACAATCTATTATGGTGTATGGGTGAAACAAAGGCTGACAAGTGCTTGGTTTACAATGGACCAGCATGTTACATAAATTATGGGGTAGTATAAAATAAAATGTGGATGAACTGCCATCCCAACCATTACATCTATACAGGGCGTGCTAAAAGTTTTGTTTTTGGGGCACAAAACCCCCGGGCCAGATTCCCGGCCCCCAGTTCAGAACGTCCCTTTTCCCGGTATTACTGTGACCCGTAGAGCCCCCAAGTATTTCATGTATGAGCGTCCCCCCTTTCCCCCCCGCCCCCAGGGCGGCGGGGGTTTTTTAAAAAAGCCCGGGAAAAGGGAGCGATGGTACTCTGGCGCCCCCGGGCCTCCCACCGGGGGGGGAAGCGGCCCCCTGCGCCCCCTTCACCCGCCCCGGGGTCTCGTGTGGGGAGGAGGGAGGAGGGGTCTTCCCCTCCTCCCTTCCCCCGTATGTCCCGGGGCCCGGGGTGTGGGGGCCCCCCACAGGTCAGCGGGGCAAAAGGGGGAAATGGGAAAGCGGCTGCAGGGGAGTGACGCGCGGCTGCTTCCCCTTCCCCCTGCGCCCCTGAGGAGATCGCCCGGACGGGCCCCGGCAGGAGGCCGGGGAGGTAAATTTGGGTTTTATTTTTTTTTTTATTTACTTATGGGGGGCTCTGCCTGGCAACAAAGGGGGCACTATGGCAAAAGAGGGGGGAAACTTTGGGAACAGAGGGGGAATCTACCCGGAAAAAAATGGGGGGACTAATGGGAACAATGGGGGGATACCGGGAAAGGGGGAATTTTCCCGGAAAAGAGGGGGCATCACCCGGGGAAAGAGGGGGGGTTATGGCAACAATGAGGGCATACTTGGAAAAGAGGGGGGACTACCTGGCAACAATGGGGGCACTACCCGGGAACAGAGGGGCCTACCCGGGAAACAAAGGGGCACTACCTGGGAACAATGGGGGGACCCACTTGGCTAAAAAAGGGGGGGACAACCCGGCTAACAAAGGGGGGGGACCTACCTGGTACGGGGGGAACTACTTGGCAAAGGGGGCTCTAATGCCTGAAAGGGGGACAATGTTTGGGGGTTTTACCTGCTATAAGGGCATCTCCCGGTTTCTTAAACCCTTTTTTCAGTTAGGGGATTGGGGGTGGCTTTTTGAAGGGGTGGCATACCCGGCCCCAAAAAAAAATGGGGTGTCCCTGCCAAAATTTTTCCGCGGGCGCTTGCCCACTAAAAACTTCCCGCTTTTTATTTCAAAAAAATTTGGGAATATGGGGAATAAAGGGGGAGACAAAAAAGTTTTCCCGAATGTGAAAATGTACTGAATGTGTATGAATTTTGTGTATGTTTTGTATAGAAAGTTGTGTGTTTGTTTAAAGTGTATAGGGGGTTTTTGGAAAGTTGTATGCATTGTATTTTGTGTGTTGGATGTTTGAATATTATTGTTAAAGTACTGGTATATTGTTGTATATTTGGGGTAAAACAAAAACATATCCCCAATTAATTTATCATTACCTCGTAAAACTAATCGGTGTGTGTCCCCTTTGGTAATTTAATTTTGATTTTGACGTGTAGGGACGCCAACCCCAAAAAATGTGTGTTCAGGAGCTGCGTGACAGCACAGGGGGGGAAAGGGGGGAACGCCCCCCGGCCCCCTAAACATGCCTTGACATTCACTTTTTCCCCCCCCATTTCAATACGATATATTGTAGATGGGGGGGGGACGTGTAATTCATATTTCCCCCTGAAGGGTATTGGGTTATGTAATTACGCCATGAACATACCCTTTTGAATGTAAACAAAAAACCTGATGGGCAAAACATATTTGAAATAATTTTTTTTTAACCCGTCATTTGTCGGGTTGCGTATGTTTTTTGTGCTGAGCCAGAAATAAGGGGATGTTCACATGCGTAAAAACCCGGGGGCCCCATTTTGTGGGTATTTGTGTTCAATACGCCCCCATGGCGCCCCAATTAAGTTTATTCAAAAGTTAAAAGAGCCCCTGAATTACATTCCCTCTTCCCCTGCGTACAATAAACATATTGTAAAGGGGGGGAGAAAGGGAAAAGTCCCTTTCAGCACTGATAGGGAGGGGAATGGGGGAACCCCCCCCCGGCCTGGGAAATTTAAAGTGAAAAATAAAGTCTTCCCAAAATCCGGGTTCCCCTAAGGGGCTGTTCAAAGCGCATTTGGGGGCAGGGCCTTTGGGGGCCCGCTATACGCCCGCTTTGGGGAAAATTTTCGTGCTTCCAGCGTGTAAATTTTAGCACGCTCCTCCGGGGCCCCCTCCCCTCCCTTTTTTACTTTCCCCCGAAGCCGGGGGGTCACTTATTTTTAAAGGGGGGTTTTTTGGAAAGGGAAACAGGTAATCATTTGCCCCACTGCTATGATTTACCCCTATTTGGGGGCGACTTTTTGGGGATTTCAGCAAGTAAAGCCCCCCAAAAAACACTGTGTAAGATCACACGATTAATGTTTGGGCCCTACTTTGGGGGTAATTGGCTTCAAAAACAATAAGTACGGGCCCACATTTTTGGTAACTCATAGCGCACTGAGAGCAAAAGATTATTTTTTGGGGGGAAAAAAATAAACGTGGGGTTTAGAAGGCCCATGGCCCCCGTTTTTTTCTGTAAAAAAAAATGACGGGTTCATGGGGGCCCTAAAAAACGCTGTGTGAACCCCCCTTTGACAAAAACAAACAGGGGCCCCCCGGGTGTTTTTGGGGCCCTGCAATCCCTTTCATTAAAGTAAGATAAGTGCCTTTGGGGGCCAAAGTGCAGGAAGTGGGTGAATTGGGAAAGAATTTTTGGAAAAGGGTAACAATTGGGATTTGGGCCTTTTTCCCAAAAAGAAAGTTTTCAGAAGCGCTTAAAATGCGGGGGGGTTGTAAGTGCCCGATCACATGGGGGTAACATGTTCCAGGGGAACTGGTGCAATAGGGCAAAAACTTTTGGGGCGGGTGGGAGGTTTGGGGTGATGAGGTGTGTAGTCTTAGTCAGTAGAAGGGGAGAGAGCGGGTAGGATGGTAAAGAGATAAGGGAGGGATGTTTGGGGGTGCAGCATGTGGGAGCCCTTTTGTGTGGAAATGATTGAGTTTATATTGTATTTTTATGAATGGGCAAAACAGTGATGGAAAGGGGTAGGGGCATCAGTTTTAGGGGGGGAAAGAAAGACAAGTGGTGGATTAAAGGACAGATTGGAGGGGGAGAGTTTCAAGGGGAGCCGTAAGCAAGGGATTTTACATAGTCAAGACAGAATGAAAAAGAGCAAAAAATGGAGTTTGATTTGTTTCCCCGTGAGAAAAGGAAGGTTTGGGGGGTTTTTGGAATGCGGGTAAGGAGGGAAAGGGATTGGATATTGGGGTAAGACCCGGTTAGTAAACCCCCAGAAGCGGGCCTGGAAAATTTTTGGGTGGTCCGCAAGGAGAGAAATAGTGGGTGGGTCGGTTGTAGATGGGGGGATGCTAGAATTCGTTTTAGTGAGGTTTATTGGAGATAAGAGAGGACATGATGTCGAGCGGGACAGACCCCTGGTTTTTTTGTAGCGGGCAGGAGTGATTCACGGGGGGAGGTGAAAAATTGAGTGTCATCACGTAGAGATGTAAGGAAGCAAAACTCTGATGGTTTGTCCCCTGGGGGGTGTAGAGTGAAAAGAGGAGAGGGCCAAAACGGATCCTGGGAAAACCCCCAGCAGAGGGGGAGAGGGTGGAAAAAGAAAATGGACACTGAAGAACGGTTTGGGGGGTAAAAAGAAACCCAACGAGAGCGGTGTCCGGGGGGCCCAAAGGTGCTGAGAAAGGAGGAGTGGTGGGGTCAAAAGTTCAAAAAGTGCAGGAATCCGAAGAACAGCAAGGAGTATTACCCCGAGATTTTTTGTTAGGAGTCATTGGAGACTTGTTTGGATTTGTGGGGTGTGGGTGCGGGAAAGATTGCAGGGGTTAGAAGAAGTTAGCGAGAGAAAGGGGTAAGGGGAGTAGACCAGGTTCCCCGGGGTTTGGAGAAAGGGGGAGGTTAGAGACTGGTCGGTAGTTGGCGGAGAGGAGGGGGCCCGAGAGGGTTTTTTAGTGGGGGGTTTTAACCCGGGGTTTAAAAAAGAAGGGAAAATCCCAGGGGAGAGAGAGGTTACAGATTGTAGTGAGGGAGAGAGGACAGTGGGAAATGATGGAAAAGGGGGGGAGGGAATGGGGGTAGGGGGAAGGGGGGGCGAGGCAAAAGGAACCGGATTTTCTTCTGAGTGGGTAAAGGGCTGAGAGAGATTAGAGGCTGCGGGGAGGGGGAGGGTGGGAAATTTTTTTGGGGACTGTGATGTGTGTTTTGCGGATGCTGTCAA